>JAQGAV010003721.1:0-11800 GCA_034691345.1 Phasmarhabditis papillosa | reverse complement strand
GCAGAAAATGGCTCTGAAAATTTTCGAAATACGTAAATATACGCAAAATTGCATAGAAATACGCAAGTAACACCCCATTATTCCTCTTGAATAAGACTATAGCAGGAGACTTCGTTTAAGTTACTCTTTGTAAAGTCAACTTTCTATAAAAGCTTAAGTTTGTCAAGTAAAATACAGTTTATTAAGAGTAAAAACAAATAGACCCTTAAATTTGCTAAGTTTTCTCGTCAACCCAAAGTGCGATTAGTGTATAAAATAGTAATAAAGTTATTGGATTATACGAAAAGTATTATAACTAGATAAATTTCTCTTCGAATTTGGTTCTAAATTGGTTGAAATCTACTCGATTTGTCTCGCTAAAATGGCATATAAATTCTGGCTAAACGCATTCATTTTGGAGCTAAAAGGCGAGATTTTAGAAGTGATTCCAATATACTCAAAGCAGTATGAATATAGCACTAGTTTAACTATTATAAACTTTGTTTTTAGACTTCAAACAGAGTATTTAAGCTTTATTTAAGATCTTGTTTGTGAAAACAATGGTTTAGATTCTAAACTTTAAAATATCGTCTCGAAATTTAACATTTTCAATATTCTTTAAAACTAGAAAGTTTCTGAGAATCTATTCCACAAGTTCATTAGCCTTGAAGAAGTGTACAATCTTTTTAAAAGTGCAATTTTCCAAAGTTTTATAAATTGTAAAATTAAACCTTTTAATAATAATTTTAGAAACATTGTAAAATAAACTTCTTAATTATAACTTTGTATAATATTATTTCTTAATAACTTTATAACTAACCTTCATTAGTAACTCCTTAAAGTCTGTAATTATTGCTCCTTATTAATACAACAAATGCTATCTTATCTTTCTTTCTTCTGACCATTTAGGTCTGTTTGTATCAACATTCTTTCTAACAAACTAGACACTCTCTTTAGTATTAACTATCTATAGACTACATTTATGTTTGTATTCAATGGAAAGTTTATAACTTAAACTGTAAACAAGTAAAAACAACTTGTAAAAAGTATTATATTTAAGAAATGCATAACTTTTCATTGATTTACGATAATATTATTAAATCTTGCAAATACAAAATTGATATTTGATTGTCCAGTAACACGGAAGTTGTTGGAATATAGTACAAATGATTGTCAGACTCTACAATTTCTGGAAAAGAAGTTTGTATTTTGCTGTCAAAGTGCAAAATATGTAACAGTTATTAGAAACGGTTAACTCTGTTAAAAAGTATTAAAGTTCATTTTGAAAGTTATTTCCGATAGACACTAATATATAGTTCTTGGCATAAGTTCATACTGGACGATTTTATAATCTTAACAGTATTGTACGCTCATTTAATAACTTTATTACTTTAAATACTTTCAGACAATACTTTTAAAACTGAATAAATTTATATTTGGTGATCGTCGTTAGAAGAGATCGAAAAACCTATATATTGTTAGATTTTGATCGTTTCCCACACGCTGGTTTTAAATTTATATATATATATATATAGATTATTCATGCAGTTTTCTTTTGTCTTTTTTAGAATTATCATCATTTATTTAATTTCTGTTCTTTGTCTAATAATAACATAGTTCCGTATCGTTACAGTTCAAGGCCAAAACTTTCGGTCGAAGGACCGAAAAACATCAAAAAAGCTTGAGAAACGGTCCCTTGCTATCGGTTTCAGTACGAACATCATATGTCAGTCTCGGCCATTTGTTCATTTTTGTTATCTTATTAGATAGAGCTTACAATTTGAGCTACGAACTATGAGCGGGATCTGCTAGTAATAATACAATGAAAAGAATGTAGTTTGTAGTGGAAGATAGTAAAGTGCTTAGTGGTTTTTTTGAATAATTTGATAAGATTAAGGAAGTGAGGAGCTGTTTTCGGATCTAGTTTGCTACTTTGAAAAGAAGTTTGGGTACACTCTATTCTTTCTGATTTGATTAACTGATTTGTTTAGTAGTATAGTCGGATTCGAAAGTAATACGGCCGTGTTAATAAGCATAATTGTTGCAGTATTTTGTCTGAGTAAGGCAGAGCGAAAGCAAGTTTGCAATCTGCTGATATCTCGCGCGTAAAATGCCAGCAGACTTTCTAACATTCAGTCTGCACGAAACATGGGACAAATAAGCTGTTGGTTTCCCAAGCCGTCTGCAGCTACGGGGAGTCGAACCCACAGCCTCAGATCCTCGCGGATTCAGAGACCGCAGCTCTAAACAGTAGGCTAAAGCATCCGCATACGAAACAATAGTTTGATATTTTACAAATTTGAAACCAAATCGGTGAACCTTTCCGAATACAACTATTATAGCTTTCTCTATTTAGTTTCCGAATAAGCGTTACTTATTATTTTGAAAAGTTACTTTTGATATCTTCATAATTAAATCTTCCTCCATCCATTTTCGGCCACAAATCTCTTCTGTCCAGTTATAAATTTGATTTTTGGCGGCAACAATCTAATTTGAACGCGACGAATCAAACAATCAAATTAAACTAAATCAGCTGTTCTTTTTATTTTATTAAAAAGATCAATAATAAAAAAGATGGGTGGTCTCAGTTGGTTTCTTTACACAAATTGTTATTTGTTTTATAGATAACAGTCTGTTTAGAGGTTATTTACACAGAAATATAGTCTGATTTGAGAGTAATAATGGAGTGTTACAAAAGAATCTCATGAAATTGGATCTGAAAGTATTGGAAAACCGAAAATATAAGCAAAATTACTTTAAAATACGCAAGTAACACTCCATTATTCATCTTGAATCACACTATATGTAGCTCACATACAACCTTTGCTTTCAAACTAACGATTTTCGAATTGACTACACTTACCATTTAAAGTTTTTTTTTCACAATCTTGTCAAAACCTCAATTTAACTTTTTTTTGAAATTTCGAAACTAGGCTGACAACTTGTTAGGAAACTCATTTTGAATAGTTATTTCGAAAGAAAGAACACTACTTTCATGCATTAAATCCAGTCAATGGATGAGAAATGTCAAGAACGCAAGGCCTGGGACAGAGCTGGTTATCCAGCCGGCCCGGCACGGCCTGACCTCCAAACTTTCAGGTCGCGCAGCACCGGAGAACCAGCTCTGGCATGGGCCAGTTGCTCAGCAGAGTCGTAGCTGAGAACCATTGGATGATACGTATTTTTTCGAAAATAATTTCTATAACAGATGAGTTCCATTGACTATTTCTATTGAATTGATTGTGACTCCAAATGTTCTTGATTAGAATACTTTCAACAGAAAACGTTATCCCATAGGATACTCGTTCTGTATCTAATTACTCCAATGACTATGCCACTAAAGACGCAACACTACCATCAAAATAATATCTTAATTATCAAAAACTAAAACCAATATATTTTCAATTATCCTCTGTTTTCTTAGTCATTTTAAGCCCCAGGGCGGGGAATTTGACGGGCCGGCCGGGGCCGACTTTCTGGGAAATCAGCCCGGACCGAATATTTGCCAAACGGGCCGGCGCGGCCTGCCATTTCCTAGCCCTGCCCGGGCCGGGTCCCATTTCTGGCGAAACTGGCTGCTTTGGTTTCCTATTTCTTATGTTTTCTTCTTCTTTTTGTAGATTCCCACAGACTCTTTTAGATCTTCTCTTTCTGTCTCTGCGTTCTCTCACTTCTCTTTAATCTCTCTGACAGATTCTCACAATCAAATACAAAGACAGCAATGTTAGCATTACATTTCATTCTAAAACAAACAAGAATAATTATTTATTTATATATATAATAAAACTAAAAAGTTTAATTAATAAATAGTAAAGGTACGGTTTATCAACTATACCTTTTAAGGTTGTCAGTAATTTTATAAGTAAAGTATGTTAAAGGTCTGAGTGCTTAATTCAAAACCCGCCAAATAGTTATGCTCACTGATATACATTACTTTTCCCAGAAAGATAAGTTAGATTTGGTGCTGTACAATACATTATTGACTAGTCCGCGTTTTCGCGCGCCATTGCTCGGCCGCGCTCCAGTAAAATTTGCAGTTCGTACCGTATACCCTTGCATAAGCATTTGCCACGGACTATAGCTGCAATCGATTCATCTGTCGACAATAACATTATTGTGGTTCATTCCAGAACGAACCCGCGGATCCTAAATAGAATTCTCTTGAGTATTAAAAGTACTGAACTAAATTTTAAAAGAATTCCGTTTACAATTTATTTTTATAAAACAATCATTCTCCATTTATTCTAGGCTATTCAGGCCCGATAACAGCGTATATAGTCCATAACAAAAAAAGACTGCAGTGAGCGGTACTATTATTATTGTTATAATATATTATTACAGTAAATTATTATTGTAATAGTTTTATTTTGTATCATGTTCAGAAAAAGACAAATACGCAATTGCGGAAGCCTATACATACAACCGCGCTCTGCGGTCTTTTGTTTGTTATAGACTATAACTTCCATCTCAGCTAAAGAATATTGTAAAATTTAAAACGCTGAAATAACTCTAATAATCACGCACACATGTTCCTCATTTTAACTTTATAGATCATTTCGAGCGAAAAAGATCATTAAATTTAAATTGATCACTGAAGCTCTCGTTAACTTTTTCATTCAAAAACTGAATGTTCTGGTCGTAAGTTAGAGCGGGCTAGCCAAAGGCTGGTTATCCGGCCGGCCAGGCCCTGCTTGACCTGTAACATTTCAGGCCGGGCCGGGTTAGCTGTATATCCGATCGGATGGGCCCAGCCTAACCTCCAAATTTTCATGCCGGGCCGGTTAAAGGCACGGTACACCCAAAAATTACATCATTACCAAAAAAAAAAAAAATAACTTTTCGGGAAGAATAACATAAAAAATAAAAATTGTAACACATTTTTCAGTGTACCGTGCCTTTAACCATCTCTAGGCCAGACCCATATCAATAGTTTTCTAGTTGCCCATCTACCGGCAATTTTGCTATATAGAATGCATTCTTACGAATAAAACATACATACTTCTAGAGCTAAAATTATAAATTCATGAGTCAGAATTTCGAATATCATCTGGCTAATGCAATGCCAGCGGCATGAAATGTATTGTTGAAATATAGCCAAACGCATGACTGAATTTGACAGATTCGAGGAAATTCTTTAGCAAAACATATACACAATTAGTATTGAAGTTAATTTGTAATAATTATAATGTATCTAGTTTGTTTTATTGAAATCACTTCTTATTAATCTACGATGGTCTCGGTGACTGGCGCGTTTGGGCCCGTTTCTCTCAAGACCAGGCTTCGGACCCAAACGGTCTTTCTGTCTTGGGACCGAGCTCTTGCTCGAATTTCGTGCTGGGGCTCGTTTTTCGGGTCGAGTTGCCCAGCTCTCCAGAGATGTTCATAATCTTATCGCGGTACTATACGCCGGTTCAAGTACCGAAGAAGCCAAGATTCACCGATTACAAACTGGCGAAAACAGAAAAGACATTTTTTTCAAAAGGGTTCTGTCTCTGACAGTACCGTTTTTACCAGTTCTGTTCCAGTTTTTTGCCAGTTTGCCAATTTGGGTGGTCACTGGCCATCTTGTCTTGTTCTTTGAAAGACGGCCCGTAGCCCTTTGGGTGGTCACTGGCCATCTTGTCTTGTTCTTTGAAAGACGGCCCGTAGCCCAATTCAGCCTTTGGCTCAGACAATGTGTCCAGTTCGACAAAGAACTACGATCCTACAAACTATAGTCGACCGACTACTTGCTTGCAGGTAAAGGACTGTGAATGTTGCGCTGGAGCGCTAATCATTTTAGGGTTTCAGTATATTATCCCTTAGTATCCGCGCTCCATTGCAAAACTGACCGTATACCCTTGCACGTAAAACATCCTTCGACTATAGGATTTCATTTTTTCTTTTTGAAATTATCATATTTTATATTTTCCATTACTATACTTTTTCTTTTACTTGTTCTGTTTTCTCACACATCTTTATAGAATTATTTATTAGTTTCTTTTAGCACTTCGAGCTGAAGTGTAAGAGTCTTTTTGCTTTTGCTAATGTGCCGAGTTCTTTGATGCGAAACTAAATTTAGAACTAGGAATTTACAAGAAAAAATACACAATATTATAGGTTTAATAACTTTTCTATAGGCAATATAGTCTACAAAACTAAGGGCCCATTTTTTTATACAGGCTTCCGCAATTGCGTATTTGTCTTTTTCTGACATGATACAAAATAAAACTAGTACAACAATATTTTTCTAACAAGAAACAAAACATAACGCATATAATGGAAGTTTCATTTTGCCACAGAACGAGCGATTTTACAAACCTTACACAACACCGCTCACTGCAGTCTTATTTTTGTTATGGACTATAGCTTTATTATTAAACTATACCATTAAAACAAAAACCCCCTTTCATCCTTGTTTTTCAGCAAATATTGACTGTGATCATGTTTGATCCACTTTTTCGCTCCCTATTTAAATTTCTCTGTTTGCCACCATTTCCCGTGTCTCTGCCGTCTCTTCTTTTATAATTCTCTCTCGCCTCTAAAATGGTTAAATTTCAGCTTCTTTTCATCTTTTGAGTGTAATGTTGAGTGGGCAAATGTAATCTATTCTTCCTGCTGATCCGACTGAAAGATGCCCGAGGTAGGTGCAGATTTAAATATTATTATTAGTATTAATATTAATATTAAAGTTATTTATTAATTAAAATTATGTTAGATACAGGTAGTTTATATCTTAGTTATATGTTATATATGTTAAGTTATATGGAAAAGTTGGAGGTCGATTTGTGTTGGGTTATATTTTACCAGTATTCTCTAGTCAGTAAATATTTAACTGAATAGTTTTGGACATTACAAAACTCTACACCTGTTCACTAGTATTGCTCCAAACAGAAAATCTGATTCTTTAAGTGTTATTGTCTACGACCAAATCTCATGTAGTTTTATGGTCTATTTATTATAATGCGAGCGCACAATCATATCGGTTGATTGTACATTTTCTTTCGATTTACGCGCTCCTTCTAAATTCTACAGTATACCTATGCAAACGATTCATCCGTCGACTGTAATGGACAAAAATTAAGCAGACTAACATTTTCAAGTCTATCACAAAGCTTCCTTACATATAGGATTATCGAAATATGGAATAAACTGCCTAGAGAATCATCTTAAGCTCTGTTTCTCCTCTTGTAATAGTCCATTCATTCATAATTAAGTCAAAAGCGTTACTTGGTAGAATAACTTAATTACTAGGATAGTAATATTAAAACATGAATACACATTAAGCTCTCGTTATGGAGAAAGTTATCCGAACCAGAAGTTTCGATAGCGCAAATTATTATAGTTTGTGTCAAGACTTAGGAGAACACGCACCACGTGGAGCGATTTTAGATTCATTTTTATACCACTGCGCCCCGCTTGTGATACCGACCTCGTTCTTTGTATGAACTATAATGTGTATTACATATCATTTTATTATTTTTGTAAGTAATATTCTTAATAGGATAAATGTTCTGTACAATTTGCCTATTAGAACTAAAATATAATCTAGTGCTTGCGTCTTACATTAGACTAGTCAATAATAGACAACTAGGATGTTATTCAAAGGAAACAAATTACTCTTTGTCAACGAATATAACAAGCCCGGCCCGATAGAAAATGAGCACGTATTTTGGGGTTTACCAATGTAATTGGGTCTGCCCTAATCTATGTGATTACATATTCTTAATAAACGTTGTTGTAACAACTATTTCATCAGTTAAATGCAGTCCAGACTAGTGTTATTTAAATATTTAGAAATTGCACTTAGTTGTTACCGCTTCTCCGCAGATTGTTGCACTAAACATATATCTTTCTTTATACGTACTAAAGTCTGTCTTCACACTTACGGTCCGCGCGCCGTTGCAGAGATACGGGCGGGCGCGTAAATTAAATTAATTGATCTCTGGGTGCTGATGTTAGCATTTTGCTATTAAGCCACTAGACCGTTTTCTCCAAACACTTCGCATTTCCATCAAAAACTTCCGTTTCCCACCAGACTTTCCATAATCTGTCATATTGGGCTGAGATAATTTCTGATTCTTTATATTTTATTTACCATACTTCGGCTATATGTTTAAGCTTAAAAGAAACCCCAACAGATATCAAAAGACAATAAAAAAATTGCGGCTAAATAGGATCTTAGAGACAGCTGGCTGTCGACTTCGGATGTTTTCTGTCCAGTCGACTTCCTTTTAAGTATTTATCTTGTCTTATTTTTCTTATTTTGCTATTCTTTCTAAATGTTACATACTTTATAATGTATTCTAGCAAATTAGTTAGAATTGGCTCTGTTGCTAGTTTAACTCTTTTTGTGGAATTCATTTTAAGCTATTTCAAGCGTTTCAAGTCGTTTGCTATAGTCAGCGCCGAGAGTAATAATGGAGTGTCTCTTGCGTATTTATAGGATTTTTAACACCGCATCTGCAGGCAAATTGCACGCGTGTACTTGCAAAGTACAATATTGAACGGAGAGTTGCCTCCAAATGCTGGCGCGGTGCTCGCAAAAGGGGCACTTGGCGCTGACTATAAAAGACAAATCTGTTTTCTAAGTAGACTTTTAGGCTCTAAGCGTGCCGAATATAACTATTAATCGCAGAAAAAACCATAGTTAAACATTGTAAATTATTAAAGTTGTAATGGTTTAGCGCTATTGAGTTTAGTTTAATTCAATTTTAATTTTTATATTTTTTTAATAGAGCGTAGAGCTTTTATTTAAGTTACATTGATTTTGATTCGCGGTGTTTATACGGTGTTTATTTTCCTGTAATCACTCATAATAACTGTAGATTCCTTTGAGATATAACTTGGCCATTCATTCCGGAATCTTCTGAACAAAGGCTTCTTTCTAACATTCAGTCTTCGAATGCACTAAACATAATATAAGTAAACTTCTACGTTAACAAGCCTTCTGCTGTCGTACGGGATCAAACGATAACCAGGGCATTTTCTTATAAGAAATAGGAAAAACAACTTCCGGAACTCTTTTAACTTAGTGTTAGAAAATTATGTTTTTTTTCTATTTGAGTACGATAACTGATTTTATCTTTACAAAGTCTGAATAATAAAAGGAATGCCCCCCCCCCATTTTCTGCATAAAATTAAAACAACAATTAATTAGTATTCTTAATTAGGCGACTTAAATAACTGCCCCTCGCGGGTGCAGCACAATGGAAGAAAACGCAATTCATCTTAAAATCAAACAGATATAGACTTACTTTTCATTTGCGTTTTAGAAAACTTTGTTTATTTTAAATGATACATAGTTTATCCCAAAACTATTCTTCAAGCAACATGGACAGGTATGGTCTGTATCACCAGCTAGTTTCAAACATAGTATTCTGTGGTGGTAGTATAGAAACGCCCGGGTGGGTTCCCGGGCAGTTTTTAGCTGCCCGAGTAGTTGAAAATTATTACCCGGGCAGGCTAAAAACGCACGGGCACCCACCCGGGCGTTTCTATACTACGGCCACTGGAACCGGAATCAGACTTAAATGAATATACTTTTAAAGAGATGACTCCTAAAGAATATCTGATCCCTATGATACTGTGTTGTGTAACCTATTTATTTGATACAGACCATAGCCTGGATGGTTCCAACCTCTGCAAACGGTGCTTAAAAGTTCTTGCATTTAACATAAAACGACAGCGTTCTCGGTATAGTCTATAACAAACAAAGACCGCAGAGCGCGGTGGTATACGTAAGCTTCCGCAATTGCTTATTTGTCTTTTTCTAGACATGATACAAAATAAAACTAGTACAATAATATTTTATATTGAAAGCTTACACAACACCGCGCACTGCAGTCTTCTTTTTGTTGTGGACTATATAAACTATACGTATAGTCTGTATCAGAAGCTAGACGTACAACGCGGTATTCTGGGTAGCAGTGGAGTTATACAAAACAATCAGTGGATTGTCTTTAAAAGCACATTCATCTTGATTTATTAACATCGCCATTTCCAGTAATATTTAGCTGTAAACCTACCTCTTGATTAAGACTAAATAAACGTTTAGTTCTTTCACTTATAGTCTGATTCAAAATGAATAATGGAGTGTTCCTTGCGTATTTTGTAAGCAATTTGCGTATATTTTTGTATTTCCATAACTTCCAGAGCCTTTTTCTTGGAGATTCTTTTTTAACACTCCATTATGACTCTCGGATCTTCCTATAACACCGTTCTTTTACTGAAGAATCCTTTAGTAACAATATGTCCTTCTATAGCATAAATCTAATTTCTTATATATTTATCTCATGTTGAATATCTCTTATTTCTCGCTGTTTCTGTTCATTTTTCGCTATTGTCTAAAATCCTCAAAAAAACAGCCTCTAAACTAACAAAAGAGAGCATTTAAGTTGTTTTTAGCTATTTTTTGTGAATCTTCTTTCAATCAGTTTCAGAATAGCAAAGAAGTGTTTTCCATCATCTTGAATTCTGTCATTTAAGCCCAAGTTTTGGTAATTTTCCAAGTCAAAGATGAAGAATTTTGACAGAAAAGCTGCTTCGCAAAATTCTACATGATCAAAAATCATTTTCTCATTTTTTCAGCTTCTTTTAAACTTTTTGTTAAGAAATTGTGACATTTATTCTTTTAGAAGACCCTTTTCTATGAGACGAATTTACATTTTTTTTGTTTTATGTACAAAGTGTGCGATATATTTGACATTCTAAACAAAATGAATAATAATAATAATAACAATAAATTAATAATAATAATACTGTATTTAAGATTCTATTCCCGTTTCGCGGGATCCCCAGTTAAGTTAATTGCCAAAACCACAACTATTCTGAACTGAAAATTTTGCAGTCACCTAAGAAATGCTTTCTTTTTAACGATTCCGAGTCTTTCCACAATCCATCTCGAATAAACTATAGTCAGCGCCGAGAGTAATAATGTAGTGTCACTTGCGTATTTATAGGATTTTTAACACCGCAGCTGCAGGCAAATTGCGCGCGCGTACTTGCAAAGTATAATATTGAACGGAGAGTAGCCGCCAGATGCTGGCGCGGTACTCGCAAAAGTAACTTAGACGAACGTTGAATTCCTTACACCCCATTATTACTCTCGACGCTGACTACAATGTTGTGTATTTCCTCATTGAGCCTTAATAACTTTATCTCTTTTAAAATAACTTTTCTTAGTTTTAAATGAGTTTTGACGACAATTATATAATTGATGACCATATTCGTTCTCAAATGTGTAAGGCTACAATTACCTTTCACAAGGACCATGAGGTACAGTATTATAATATGTAAATAACAGTTGTAACTTAACTTGACCAAGAGAAAGAGTTGTATAAAAAGACCAAGCCAATTTCTAATTTCTGTCAAATATTGTATTTTGTTGTATTGTATACTGACTACGATTTCCGCAGTATAATCGGTGGATGAATCATTTGCAGAGGTGTACTGTAGAATTTAGATGGAGCGCGGAAATCGAAAGAAAATGTACAAGCAACCGATATAATTGTACGCTCGCCTTATAAAAATAGACCCTTAAACTACATGAGATTTGTCCGTAGACTATATACTATAATAATATTAGCCCGTATTGCCTTTAAAATTGAGAAATTCAGAAACATTTTAAGTAAAAGTAAAAAAAGTAATTATTTTCCTTTAATCGCACATATCACACAATAATAGTAGATTTCTTCGGCGCAGGGTTTCGGCCATTCATTCCGGAATCTTCTGGGCAGAGACGGCTCCTTTCTAACATTTAGTCATCGGGTGCACGAAACATGGGATAAATAAGCTGCTGGTTTCCCAAGCCTTCTGCAGCTACGGGGAGTCGAACCCACAG
>JAQGAV010003720.1:0-11802 GCA_034691345.1 Phasmarhabditis papillosa | reverse complement strand
TTAATACAAACTACATTTATTAAAGGGAAAAGTACGCAAAAGATGTGAGATCGTAACAAGCAATGTAAGGCGAAAAATAGAGTAAGCAAAAGTGTGTTGGATTTCACTATCAAAAACAAGCTCTAAAAGTAGAAAGGTTTCTGTTGTCCTTAACAAAAGGTTGACCGTGTTCTAAATATTTCCCAACAGAAATATTGCCCCTTTTACCAACTTTATCCGACTAGTTTCAGACGGAAGGCAAAAATGCCCGCAACCTTTTATTCGTTTTACACCGAACTTGCGCGATGCCTGAACACAACTGGCTTTGCAATTCCGTATTCCTTAGACCTAACTATTATGCCGTGCGTAATTTCGTGTTCTATTACAATTGAGGAATATCAGAAAAAACGCTAAGAAAATAACCCTACTCCCGGTAAAAACAAACAACAACCCTGATTTATGCTGATAAATCAGCCACTTGCTAGACGCGAGCAGTCGCGTCGCGTGCGTTTGCGTTGGTCCACGTTACTTGGGATAGTTTAATAACCCCAGGACAATAGTGTTATTTCCGACACTCCCCGCCCGAGAAAAGTGGAAACGTTGAAACTTAACAAACTTTTATAACATGGATCAACAAAATAACAACAGCCTTACGTGGAAAAATAAACAAAGTGGCGCCTACTCTAGCATATGACACGTGGCAGATCAATAACCTGGATTCGGCCAGTGTTGTCCATGCGAACTTCCCTCCATTCCACCGGAGTAGTGTCCACGACCACGTCCTCTGTACGATCCCTATAATTCAACTTTACTTGTGAATTTCGGACTTATTCAATATTGGAAGGATCTCAAGTGTTTCGAATTGAGTCGTTTAGTCATTTCTTCGCCCGGTTATTCACGCATGGCGGTGTTGGTTGCTGAGAGATCAAGGATGTTATCACTTGCAATCTCTCAACACTTGTAACGACAATGCCGACTTATCTTCCGGTCTCGCTTCCTCTCCCAATACCTCGTTACTTCCTTGAGGACAAATAAAAAGTTGCTAATAGACTCACTCTTGATCTGTGCGAGTTGGTTCCACGCTGATTAGTTGCCGCACGAGTTGCGCCTGATGGACCCGGCTGACAGTTGTTCACACCTATTAATGCGATATGTATTATATCAAGATTATTTCCTAACCTCGATGCGCGGTCATTCCTTCATCACGGGGCTGGTAACGTTTGATCTCCGGTCCGTTGTAACTTCCGCCACTTGCGAATCGCTGCGGTCTTGGCGCCTGACCCGGAACAATTTGGTACTCTATAGGAGCGGGACTGCAATAACAGAATTACCACTAAATTAACTGACTAAATTCTTTTGTTGCCAAATGAAATACACACCCACAACTTTTTATTCAACTATACTTACGGAAGCGTCTTTTCCTGTAGAATTAGGGGAGGCCTTCTTTCCAGTACTTCGGCCGTCTCTTCCTCGTCATTAGCCGGAAACAAACTCATTAATTTGAATTGTCTGCTGAGTCTTACTCGGCAACGTTGACGTTTCATGAGTGGCTCATTGTCGGAGGCATCACCTCGTTCCTGGCGTATCCGTTTCTTGAAGGCCCTATCTAAACATAATGTGAGGTAGCCTTAATGTCAAATTTTACTTACTCTGAGCATCGACCCAAGACGGCGGAAACTTCACTAGGCAATCTTTACCAGTGTTCTTGCACTGATCAGGAATGGCTGGGTCTTGCAAGCAGCGTTTCCATGCGTCTAGGAAGTCGCTGGCCATGACGCGATAACCATCGCCATCAAAGGCTTTACGAGCCAATTGAAATGACATTGCTAAATTGCCAAATTTATTACTGCATCTTCAAGATAGTAATTTACCTGCACCTGCTTCCATCAACTCTTTCATCTGAGTCAACTTGGTGTCCATCGAATAGGAGAATGGTCCAAGGTCACTCAGTGGTCCCATCTCTCTGTGGTGTTTCCTGTCCATGGAGTCCTGGATTCGACCCAAAATATCGATGACCATGTCATGTTTATCTGGAATCCTTTCTCAGTGCCACTTAACAAACAGTTCCTTACCAACAAACGTTTTCCCGGTCTTTTGAATAGACTTCGTAGTTTCATCGATTGAAACCGGTGTCCGTTCCAACTCTGCTAGTTGCTGTCGCAGCTGACCCAGCTCAGGTTCAATATCGATCAAGGCGGAAGCCCATTGTTCCATTGTCGTATTGTCCCCTTTCACCTTCAGAACTGGGAAGCTCACTAAAGATAGAGATTTCAGTGCCGTCGTTTACTAAGAAATCTTACTTGAAATCCTCTCCCCCTGGTCAAATCGGATCAGCCAATTTCTCAAACTTCTCAAATTAGACATGGCCGCGCCGATGGGGCCTTCTAACATCTCCTGTCCTCTGAACTCGAAGTCATCTTCCGATGCGGGAGGAGCAATCCTCGGTATATTGTCCTCATTCAACACGGTTTGATGGTCGATTTCCTATAAGCTATAGGTTTAACCTCTTATTCAAAAAAAACTATCTGACCTGAGGATTAAGACGATTACTCAATCGTAAGCCAAGTACACCAAACATCATGAACTTCCTTGTCGATGGCTCGTCTCGCTTTTCCTGGACCAGCTGATCAATTCGGAGCTGAACAAAACTATTCCAGAAAGTTAATACCCGTTAACTGACCTCGTAATCGACCGTATTCTTCTGGAATTGAGTTGGATCCAAGATATCCATGTGCTCGATGATGTTTTCCGTAGCGGATATCATGCTCTCCATCTTCCGTAAAATTTACCTGCAATAGGTATCATAAGTTGTTATCAGTTATAACATTAAAGAAAAAGAGAACATTACTTAAGCAACAATAATTACAACATGCTAATTATTATGATTTCCAAAGTGTTGGGCCTCTTGCATACGCTGGCTTGACCTACTTTCGTCCTTGACCTAGTTTACATAGCGTCTCGCCTCCGTGTGCAATTTTGCCACACCAGGTGAAATTGCAGTAGGTATTTGGTATGAAAGGAATCCCACTGAAATTCGCCTCACACTCCTTCGTTCACACCTTTTCGTATTGCCATTACTCATCCTTAGCTTACTTTTCCCATGAATATACAACAAAAAGAACCAATAGCAATAAATTAATTATGACAACCGTTTCACTACATAAGACTATAATAGTACACAATTAGTACTCTCTCTTGTAATGGATACTTTATTCACTGGCGATAATTGCCCGTGAATTGAGCTTTTCGTGGGTTTCGCGTATCTCCCCGCGCTACTTCCTCTGTAACTAACTCTTTACTTGTGGGGTTTCTCGTCACATATTTTCTATTTCGTCGTAATGGAATGAGTTTACAAGACGCTCGAATCGTTATTCCGTTTTCGTATTCTACCTTACAAGATCTACAATTACCGTCGTCATCCAATATCAATTCGGAAACCGTTCCTACTAACCAATCTTCCCTCTTTCTAGCCTTTTCTATCAAGAGAACAACGTCCCCTACTTCTGGTGATATTCCTGAAGATCTTTTTGGAACTGAAGTTTTTGGAAGTTCTTCTTTTAGTTTTTGGAGATAGGATTTTTGCCATTTTTCCCAAATTTGCTCTGTTTTCCTGTAACCTTGCTTCAAAAAACGGTTCACTGCTTCGTGACTTTCGACCCAATTAAAATCGGGATCGTTGGTCTTTTCAAACTCACACCCGAAAACTACCGAAACTCCCCGATTAGGTTCAATTATGTCGATCGGTCGCACATACGAAAGATGATCTGAAACTCTAGTCAAAGGTCTCTCATTTACGATTCTCATGCTCTCAGCCACTAACAATTCGAAGGCACCTATTGTCATATTTTTGCAGAATTCCGTGTTTAACACTGTTTTAACCGATCTTACCAAGGCTTCATAATGACCCGCTTTCCATGGACTGTAACTGCTTATGAACCGCCACGAGATATGGTGCTTTTGATATTCACTCATTTCTTTGTCCGTTTCCCCCCTGACAACCTCTATACAACTTTCAGTTAACTTTTGCCCTAGTTTAAAAGCTGGTTGGTTATCTGTTCTTATTGTGCTCGGGGCTCCTCGTTTAGAGATAAATTTCATTAAACAACTGAGAAAGTCTCGTGTGGATAAAGATTCGGCTATTTCTAAATGAATTGCTCTGGAAGTCAAACAAGTAAATAGACACATCCACACTTTTATTGTGTACGTTTTTCCTTCTACGTTCCTCAACACTTCATATGGTCCCGCATAATCCAAACCCGTATGCTCAAACGGATGACTACAAGTTACTCTATCGTTCGGTAAATCTGGCATCGGGGGATACGAGTACGGCATTCCATGTCGCTTTTTGCAATCGATGCATTGGCCTAGAACCTGTTTAACTGTCGTTAATCCACTCAAAACAAAATAACTTTTTCTGAACTTTTCATAGACCACGTTTGTACTTCCGTGCTTCTGGGACTCGTGTATATCGTTTATGATAAGTTTAACAGCTGGATGAAAACGATCTAGTACAACCGGTCTCACGTCGTTTTCGTTATAAACTGAACCAAGCCTAGTTTTCAATCTGATTACACCGTGTTCGTCTGTTATAACCGGAAGACCAAAGTGCTCCGGAATCTCCGATGTTATTCCACTCTCTTTTTGGATAACTTTTATTATAGCCATTTTCAGATTCAAAAACTCTTCGCGGGTGGTAGATATTGTAATGGGGTATTTACCCTTCTTTACCCAGAGTTTTCTACAGCGCTGTTTCAAACGAAAATACCAACTTAATACTTCACTAAACCGTGAAAACTGGCTCCAACGTACGAATTTGGTCAAGTTTTCTTTACAAAAACCTGATCTAGCGAGTTTCCACCCATCTATCGTTTGTTTTATTACTCTCGGTTGACTTTTTGTAACTACGCTCAGTACTCGCGTAATTTCCGAATCTTCCGCGTATTCTATATCTCTCGGCCCCCGGAAAAGAGTGGTAACGTCTACCGGCTTTCGCCTTCTTTTCTGGACACCAATGTTTGAATACTCCAGCGGTGTTTCCGTTCTGACTTGGAATATTTCAGGGTTGAAATCCCAATTTTGTATTGATCTTTTCAAAAACGGTGACCCGTGTAGCCAAACTGAGTTATCATCGGATTTTGTCAATCCCCGGGTACCTATATCTGCGGGATTCAAGGTCGTAGGTACGTAACAAAAATTCACGTCACAAGTCTCAGATAACAGTCGGCTACCGTTTCTAATGGTTCTAACTCGATTTGTGACAAACACATTAGTTACTTTATTACTCTGTACCTGTTGTAGTGCTATTTTGCTGTCAGAAAATAAAAATAACCGTTTCCAATTCAACTTTAAATGCTTGGCTAAGTATGTTAGGAGATTCATGCCCATGAAAAGACTGACTAACTCCAGTCTTGGTATCGTTACAAGCTCGTCTCCTTGTGGGGCAAGTCTACTCTTAGCCATTTGAAGTCTTACTTCGTAGTTATCATCACAAACTTTCTTCCTCAAGTAAAGGGCGCAACAGACTCCTTCTTTACTAGCATCAACAAAAACACACCCTTCAACCGAATTATCTTCCCATATCACCGATATACGAGGAACTGTCAATTCAAAAGAGCATACCTGATCACAAATTGCTTTCCATTCACTTTCTAGTTCCGGGTTCAGTTTTTCATCCCACTCTTTGGCTAGTCTCCACAACTTCTGAACAAATACTTTGTATTTCAACAGATATGGAATGCAAAGACCCATTGGGTCAAATGTACTTGACCCTTTAGACACAACCTTTCTCTTTGTAGGAGAGTTTTCAAACTCCATTTTAATAGGAATTCTGATCAGATCGCTTTGCGTATTCCAGTTTAGACCAAGAATCTTTGCATCGATCGGTCTTTTTGCTCTATCACTCTCAGCTATTGAACTTAGTAAGTCTGTATGGTTGCTTGTGAATTCACGAAGATTCATTCCTAATTCAGAAAACGCATGTTTATATTTTCTATAAACGGTCCAGACTTCCGCTGGATCTCTCGCTCCGAATAAGCAGTTATCAACGTAGGTCCCCTTTGTTAAAGTGTCTTCCAATTCTGGAAACTTAATTCTCAGTCCGCCAATAATACCAATTGCTAATAGAAATGGCGAAGACGTAAGACCAAACGGTAATTTTCTATGCCTATACATAACTACATTGTCTTTTGAATAACCTTTAGTGTAATCTTTGAGCCAAAAGAACCTTGTTACATCTCTATCTTCAGGTCTAATACCGATTTGATGGAAAGCCTTTTCCACGTCCGCAATAACTAGATATTTTACTGTTCTGGCTGAAAAACTTAAAGCAAGTAAATGGGGTAAAAGTACAGGGCCCGAATGCAAACAGTCATTTAGTGACCGACAGTTCGGTTCTTTACTACTGGCATCCAAAACAGGTCTTACTGCGGTAGTACTTGAATCTTTTAACACAGCAAACCACGGTATATGGTAACACCACTCCGAGTCTCTGGGATTTCTCCACTCATTCTCAGGTACCACCTCAATAAATTTTCTTGCCAACTGTTCTGAAAATATCTTATCATAGCATTCCAATTTTTCTACTGTGGTTCTAGGGTTCATGATCAACTTGCGAAACCGAGTGGCGCACAAGTTATAGTTATCCCCTCCTAATGTCTGCTCTCGTATTCTCGGCAAAGCTAACACAACGCCTTCGTCATCTAACCGTATAGTCCTTAGGTAGTAGTTTTCTAAGTCTGAATTTAGTTTATCATCCGCTTTTCCGTTTATTGGATCGGTAATCCCTAATAACTCTAGACTTGTCATACTATTAAGGAACTTTGTCATCTCCGTTATGCGGTATCCCACATTACACATTTGCTCTGTTTGGTGGTTGCCTGATCCAGCCAACACGGGCCCGAATACTGTGTTGGCCAAAAACCGACCCGAAGGTAACTCCGTACCGTGGTCTTGGTACAACTTCATAAACTCATTAACTCCAAAGAGTATTTCCGGAATCACTTTCTCTGGCAGTTTTCGAGGCAACTTGGTCTGAGTTTGGCAACAAAACTCCCTGTCTTCTCTGGTTAGTTCCACCCGTTCCCACCCTAGACAGATGTCTGGTAAGGAAGACAATGTGAACTTATGACTAACCCCATTTTCGGATACTAGCCTGATTGTTACTCGTTTGGATGAGAACGATTTACTCTGACCGCCAGCTGTATTCAACTTAATACTCCCCTCATCCAAGACAATTAAACCAAGTTTCCGTATAAGACTTTCCTTAACGTAGCTGTGGCTACTACCCGTGTCTAAAAACAAAGTCACTGGTGTCAGCTCGAGAGTACCAGTTTTCTGGGCGTCCACGGTCATTGCCATTAAGGCAGCCTTATTCTTTCCGCTCTTACTTACGCAAACTATGTCATTTTTCACTACCAACTCATGAGTTTCATAGTCCCGCAAGTCATTAATTCCACCGCATTCTATCGAATACTGGGAAACTACTGACTTGTCACTCTGCTCACCCAATTTATATTGCGCCACAAAAAGTTCATTTTTGTTGGGGAGAGGCGCTTGGTTCTGAAAAATGTCTATTTTTTCTCCGGTGTCCGATTTCGCCAAGAAAAATTTTGCTTATTTCCATTTACAAAGCTTTCGTACTTTTCGCAAACTGCTAGTCCATGGTTTTCCCCACATTCTCGAATAGGACAGACTGTATCGTATCTTAGGCAGTCATGTTCGTTGTAGTGTTTCGGTTCAAAACATTTAACACAAAGTTCCTCTTTGGTGATTTTCTCTAGTCGTTTGGTCAAAGTGTTAAACCTGCGACACCTGTGCTCGAAATGGTTTTCTTCTTGATGGCTACATAACCGACATACGTGCTTTACTCGAAAGTCTTTTATACTTGGTCTGGTTCCCTGTCGATTGTTTCGATCATATTGGATTCTCTCATCCCGACGGCTAACGCAACAGTCGTACTCATGTACTAACATAAGCTCTTCGGATTCACTAACCGAATCCTCCTCCTGCTCTTCAACCTCGGACTTAGCGCAATATGTCTGGCGTGGTTTCGAGCTTCTGCCATGCTTTAGGTCAACTTGAATTTTCGTATTTACCGGTGTTGCGTGGATACGTGCTGTTTCTTCTAACCCTCTTAACTCAGAATCAACCGCGTCTAAAAATAGTTGCACGTCTCTCCCGGTTCCTTTATCGTAGTTTCTCCTACTCACCTCGTGCACTATTTCTTTAGGAAACTTGTTTTCTATTTTTAACAAAATTCCTATATCATTCCGACTACAGTTCATACCAATTAAAATAGAAAGTATTTCGTCGTATGTTGCCCGTAAACCTTTTAAATCAGAGTATTTTGGTGTTTCGACTCGTTCTAATCTAATATAATATCCTCGTTCTATTATTTCAGGCGAATCGTATGCTTTGAGTAACTTATTAATTGCCTGTGGATAACTTTCAGCAGTCAGAGATAAACTTCCAAACACTACCCTAGCCGCTTCTCCGACTAACAACTCTTTCAAAGTGAGAAGTCGCACATAGTTGTCTGTACTTGCCGGTTCTACATATCGTTGAAAAACCTCGAACCAAGTTTTGAATTCGGTTACTTCACCACTAAACTTTGGTAGTTCTCTTTTGACGGGTTTAAAACACTTGTATTGTTTCTGTGCCTGACCAGCTACTAGTTGATGAACGAGGTCCGTCAACTTAGCGACTACGTCATTTTGAGTCGATTCAGGAGCCTGGTCTAGCCTAGTTAGAGATTCTGATTTTTTCAGATCGATCTCAGGTCTAAAGGATCTCACTTGCCCGTCACCTTCACCCCGGTTCCACGTCGACTGTACTCTAGGAGTCGCTACTATTGACCCGTAGTTGCCAATCGGTTGTGGAACGGGGGCCAGCTTTGTTTCGACACCTGCAATTGGTGTTCTACTTACGTTGCCGCCGATGTTTAGACTATTACTAACAGCTCCATTAAACTGATGCCTTGGTCTGTTTTCAGGTGTACTGCTACGTATTGGTCTAAACGTCGATTGTACTGTCTGTGTACGCGGAGCCTCTACCCGTGCAAGTTTTTCGCTATTTTGTTGCGGTTTTGGTGACCGATCCCGAAAGCCTACGTACGAACGAATTGTTTCGTCTGGGTTTTGTATATTGCCCACAGCTCTTAGTTTGTTCTTTATTTCTTTCCAGGTCTGTCCCATTCTCAAGCGAATGTTCTCATATCTTTCAAGTTCACTAGTTCTCACCCATAACGCCGAATTCCACTCTCGATCTGAGAACAACGCTGCACAGCCGATTAGTTTTCGCCGAACAAGAACAAAATTCGTTAAATTTAGCTTACACTCCTCGTACAACCTACAAGCCATTTCCTGTTCAGTTGCTCCACGAGCACTCCTTAACTTGTTTGTCCAACTAGCATCTATCTCGTCTAGTTCCTTAGTCAACCGAATTTGCTCTGTTACGTAATCATTCAGGTCAGTGCTTTTATTCAGCAAGTAACTTATTCTTGCGTCCGTTTTCAACAATTCATAGTCACTGTTTCGTGCGCCGATGCTTCTTTGATATGCTTCAGGACTTACGGTGTTTGTCATTTTCGAAGAGTGGTCGGAATCCCCATCCGATTTCCAGCTCTGATCTAAACCGTTTCCCCCTTCGTCATTCTCGGGATGTACCGTTCTCTCCAGATCATTCTTTGTCTTCGATTCACCCTCAACCTGTTTTTCATTTACTGTCTCATTGTCGTTCATGGTTTTTTAAGTATATAGAGATACCTCTACAGACACAAACTTTACTTCTAGGAAGTGTAGCAACAGCGCACCAGACGAACTATTAAAAACTCTCTCTGCCTTGAACCTTATTCCTGAGAACCTTATTCCTGAGTCTACCGAGAACTGTTTTTTTTAAAATACCAGGTTAAACCGTATACTTTGTTTTCGTATGAATCTATTTATAGAAAAAATACAACGAAAATTAACCGAAATAAATTTCGTTCACCTCAAGTTGAGAAAATAGTGAATTAATTTTAGGCCCGACTTGTATTTGTCGTCAATTTGGGTGATTACGCAATTGCGTACTTGCCTGGAAATAAACACCACCGTGACGGGTTTCACCGACGCGGGCTTCACCACTTAAATAAAATTAAACTTCAAAATATCTCTTTCTAAATAAATTGCCGTGAGTAAATGCAAATAAAAATTAGTAATAATACTAAAACTTTTAACTTCTCATATCATGAACACTTATTTCAATCGCTCAAAATCTCAGATCTCCTTTTTCAACGTTCAAAATAACAGTGTCACCTTTAACCTGTCGGTAAAAATAACTATTTATATTGCCGCGTAATAGTCATTGTAAAAAATATCTACAAATATGCCCACCGACAGGGTGTATATCTGATGTTCCGATTCCGACCACTTTATTTTCGTTGTTTTCGACCTCGAAATTATCCGATGTCGCTCATAACTTTGTGAAAGCTGTCAACTTTCACAATGCCGGAATCCAAGTATCCAGTAACTGGACTTGTGAGGTATCGTTCCCCTTTTCAAATGGACCCTGTAATCTAACTGCACTTAAGTATTACAGAAATCCGATTCTACGATTCCGAGAACCTAAGGTTGGGAATTAACGACATCCTATACCCAGGCAAAACTCCGAAAATTCTCTTATTGCCATATAGACCTTACCCAAGTCTTGCCTGACTTGTATCCTACTACACAAACTGTTTGCTCTGCTCGGGTGTAACAATAAACGTCATACTATTATGAGATATGATGTGCGTTTAGTGTCCCTTCACGTGATGCCTCGTCGGGTGTTCATCTACGCTAGAACTAGAGGCAGTTCCTATTTCTGTCCGACCATAGTAAGTTATGGTCTCGCCGAGTTCGTTATTATCATTTCAGTCACCGATACCTAAATCGAATGTTCGGTTCTAACCGTTCAAGTTATTCCAAATTGACCCTCCGCTGCCACGGTTTGAGGTCTCACTAAATAATAATAACTAGTCAACGATAAATTGGCAATTACATCTTACTTGCATATTCAAATTAATTTCAAATGTGCTGCAATTATTCGCATTTTCAGTATGAATTCCTACTTAAACTGCAAATGGTTCATATACTTTATGGTTTCCATTTCAAGTGAAAAACTCGCTTGGGTCTGGTTAGGTGGCCGCCTAATCAAACCAAAAACTTATGCCGTAAACCATAGAACCGCCATTAGTGGTTGTTATAAACAAAATTATTTGTTGCAGTTACATTACTCCGATATTATCATGTGACCTTTAACTATATTCTGTTTATTTATACCTGGGTGTGTGATTCCTTATTGCAGTTGCATTCACCAGGATTGAAGAACGCCGTGGAACTCTATCAGTTCTTCAATCCACCGACCAAACACACAACGCTGTATATTCTCACAATACATTGCCTCTAAGTTGTTTTGCAACAACCTGCCTTATACCTGATCAATTCACAAATTTTATATCGAACATGTTATTGCTTTGTTTCCTTATATGAATTCTAATTTAGGTGTGCCGAGCACTAACGGGCAACTCATTAAATGAGTGCGTCAGGGATTCTCTTTTCAATACTTATCAGCTCCGCGAGCAACCTACGTCCGTAAGCAAACCATTGCTTTCCCGGCCGATGCACCATGTCGAAAACACCAAGTGTGTTTTGACCGGATGAACGTATATCTATGCAAAAAACGACAAGTCATTTCAAGAGAAGAAGCGGTGGCTCAGTGGTATCTAATTTATAACGAATGACAAGAATAGCATAGCGAGAGAAGATTGAACCGAAATTACAAACAAGAGAAAACCCCGATTGCCACAAA
>JAQGAV010003719.1:0-11806 GCA_034691345.1 Phasmarhabditis papillosa | reverse complement strand
CCCAATTATCCATTCTCTGTCCACTTTTCAGTCAAAAATGCGGCTGGTCGAGAATGACTGTTTCGACCCGCTGTGATGATTAACTGAAACCAACTTAAAATATACACAGCGATGTTTTTCCCTCCATCAGTGATAAAATTGATTGGTAGAATGCTTATTATTCTTGCTTAGCCAACACTTTTGTGAATTAGATAAAGGAACACTGTCGTTATAACGTAATAACCAATTTCTGAATAAAAAGTAATGGCAGAGGCACTACTACTCTTTATTCTGCTATTCTTGTCTATTCTGCAACTTTATTAGAAAGAGAAAAAACTGACTATTGCGGTTGGCGCCTCATAATCGGCATTCGAAATTTTTCGTATTGCAGTGCGCCGGCGCAGCTGAATGACTGACTCTGCTGTGATGCAAAGGGCACAATGCGTTGACATGACAATGCGGACCTCTTTCGCGCAAAATTCCTCTTTTCGTTCCTTTTTAGCTTGCCTGTTTTCTTTAAGACTTCAATCAGGATATAGTATTTGGATCAATTGTAATTCTAGGTTATGACATTTCATTTTCTGATTCAATTGGGTTTTTTCTTTTGTTTCACATTATACATTTGTGCCGCATTGTAGTTATGAACAATATTTAAAGGTCACCAATTGTATGGAAGTAACATGCAAAAATTTCAATCAAGTCTACACTACTATTGAAAATGTGGTAAAATCTGCTTCTTTCGTCGGTGGGTTTTATTTCACAATATATATTCTTTGGTATTCATTAATCTTTGATTATGCTATTTCGCTTTGGTTCGGAAATTGTAAGCAGCATAATCGGGCGCTGCAAACAGATGTTAGAAACACATGGCAGCATGCGATAATGATCGAGTGTTACTGCAGAAATGATTCGTTATCATTTTAATCAAAAG
Source organism: Phasmarhabditis papillosa (assembly GCA_034691345.1). Taxonomy (NCBI): domain Eukaryota; kingdom Metazoa; phylum Nematoda; class Chromadorea; order Rhabditida; family Rhabditidae; genus Pellioditis; species Pellioditis papillosa. Next base: position 10,896 of record JAQGAV010003719.1, on the reverse strand, counting down.
TAATGAATTTCGAGTTGTAACCTACTTTTTTAGCTATCGACGTCGAGTTCTTGGGTCTCGACACTGCTGATACGGCATATAAATCCAGTCTCTTTGACTGTCCTACAGAAAGGTTTCTTTAATCTTTGAAAATGAATAATTAACATTTTCAGATATGACAAACAAAGACAATCTGTTCTCAGGTTCCCCCCTGTGCAATTGGGCCTCTCTTTTTTCACTTCTGATGAAACTGGAAGCAAGTACATTATAATCATCCAGAAATTTTCGTATTCACTACTTCTAGATACAAGACTGACGTATTCAACATATATTTGTTCAAACGAGGTCTCCAGCATCAAGTGTTTCATTTCTCCACATCTTCTATGATCTTCCTAAAGACACATGGTTATGACTTCAACATGGTAGGTTTACTTTTTCACTTTTTTGTGTACTTATAAAGGTAGTTCCATTAAAATCGGTTTAGTTTGTCGGCAGTGGGGTTTCGCACCTAAACCTTGACGAATTGAAATATATCATGGAGCATTTCAAGAACACTAACGATGGAATTGAGTGAGTTCTTTTCCCCATTCTGCTTTCTATTGTACTCTTTATTTATAGATCCTTTGGCGAGCAAATGAGGAACGTGCTGACGAACCTGCAGCAAACTTTGAATCAGAGGCTGGCTAGGTATTAATTCGTATCAATCATAAATATTGAGTCTTTTGATTCAGACTGCGACGAAAGTCAACTGGTTCTGAAGGAGCGCAGTCGAGACCGTTTGCACCATTCTTCATCAATCTTGAACGCGAAGGTTTAACTGAACTCCAGGAAACAGCATTGTTGTACAAGCTATATTCATCAGTGCCTGGCGTCAGAATGAGGATCGAAAATCATCGAGTTCGTTTAATTTAAGATTTCAACTTTTTTGTTAATTAGTTATTTCTTCATTAAATATAATCATGTTACTTGCAGTTGGAATGTGACTCAACGAGGTTAACGAAACGTGAGCTAATCACGATTAAGGAATCATTGCTTCTAAGGTTTTGTTTAGTTTTAATAAATCAGTAAAAATTTCCTTCAGGATGAACCGCGAGCTGATGGGCGTTTCTGAAATAGTGATGTCCATCATTGATGCGCGACTTGTAAGTATTAGTGGTTAATTTGCTATATTCCTTTTGTTTCAGCCTGTAATCGGACACAACTCGCTCTATGATTTAATGTATGTCTATCATTATTTCGTTGCTGATTTGCCAGGTACTTTTTGTTTGTTCTTTTATGTTGCACTTCCAGGTACTTGAACTTCGAATCTAATTCTATATTTTAGATTCCTATGAAATGTTTAAAACTGCTCTGAATGATATTTTCCCAATAATTTTCGACACAAAACATCTCGCCGAAGAATGTACTCACGTAAGTACTCATTGCTTTAACAACGTAAACTCTCCGTTTTAGAAGCTTTCGAGACATGGTGTGCTCAGTTACCGCTTGGAATCACTTGGAGGCTTCTTCGATAGTAAAGTTTCTGATGCCTGCTCACCTCGGCCACATTTTGACTGTTGCACACCGCTTCCAATGCAGAAGAAGATTAAAGGACAGCGTAAGAAGTTACGTCTTCTATTTTGGCATTATGCATATTTTTAGCACGAGGTGGCTACCATAACGCTGCCTACGATGCTTTCGTTACAGGCCATATATTTGTTCGTCTGGCACACCTAGTTAACCGCCCAATGTAAGTGCTACTTAAACAATGATGATACCGTATATGTTCTAGGTATGACTTCAACGACTTACCTCTATCGCATCCCTCTATATATTTCGAGACGATTGCCTCGTATGCCAACCATGTTCCAGTTCCGCTTCTCAGTATTCCATACGTGAACTTGGTTGGATATTTTATACTATATATTACTTATTTTTTACGTTTAGGTCGGAGAGGATCCACCTTTGCGACAGACCAATGAAATTTCGCTGGAGATTCTAGGGGACGCTGATTTGAAAACGTTAACCAAGATATTGCGAACTCAGTTTGGTCGGTGGCGGTATGATATGAAAAGGGACGTCGATGTCATTCGAATTGTTACAAATACTGATACAACGTGGGTTTGCATATTTTTTAAGCGAATATGGTTTCTTCGCAGTTTAACTAAATGCACACATTTATTGCAAATTTAGCTGTCGTCGTGTTTACAACGTTTGTGCTGAGCTGTCCTTCTGCCGAATACTTGATGAGCCACCACCAATTCCTTCAGAATATTCGTCTCCATACCGTTCACCAAGTCCTGGGTTAGTTCTGAAAGGTTACATAAATTATGCCTGTTTTAGCACATCGCCATTAGGATCCACACAGTCACTCTCTTCTAATTCGTCGTTTAGCGAGTATCAAAAGGAAACAGCTCTATATAAATGGTATGTTCTATAGGAAACTACGTTGTATGAAAACGGTATACATTTATTTAGAAAAAAAATAGTTTTGTATTATTATATTGCAGGAATCTTTACACCGGGTTCATTTTAACTGCGCATATAATAGCCCGAGGACCTTTATCGATTGGTGCCTTATAAACTTCAATTCCTCTCAGCTTCAATTGTGTTTTTCACTTATCTCGATACCCCCTGCCTCGTATATTTTTCCTACACAGTTTTAATTACAAAATGATTTTCATTCTCTTGTTTTCTATAAATTGTCGGCTATCTTATTAAAATCTCACATCTCCATTTGAGTTAATTCTTAGCTTGGATTTTTTAGAAACAAGATATGTGTATGTATATAGTTTGTATTTCTTGGTAGCACAGACATTATTTCTGTAACCTCGTAAAATATTTTTCTCGTATTAATTACTTTTCTATTTAGGAAGGCAAAAACACAAAAAATGCATGCATTAGTTTGTTTGTCATATACCGATTTCAAGTGTCACTGTGCTTTAGATCGATGTTCTATCGTTTCTTAGTTTTTTGCTATTTTTGTCATGTAACTTCTTAGTTTTTCATACTTTACTGAAGTATATATCTACTAGCCTGGTTAGCTATTTAGCATAACTTCCTTTCCCTTTCTGTTCATTTTTTGTGCATTTTTTCATCGGTTGTACTGATTTTCTATAATAACATATGTATTTATTGTATACTTTTAATAGTCATTGATTGATTATTGTATTTATTCTAGTTCCATATTAGTCTCTAATTGTTCTTGCAGTTTTTATTGAGACTCATCTGGTAACGAACATTCATTGTCTGATAATTTAATCCCATTGTCATTGAGGCCGGAACCTCCTTTTATATATCATACATATGCTGGGGGCGAATAGCTTCACATTTCACTATTCCCATTTTTCCCATGAACTTCATAGCCGTTCACACCTGTTTCGTTCAAATGTTTATGATATGTACTGAAGATTTCGATAATTTAATAAATTGTTACGATTTGCAGTTTCTTGGGGTCAGTCAACAAGTACAAATAGAGTATCAGGTGCACGATAACCTTTTTTCCAATACAGCTAGTTTTATTAATATTTTATTGCAGTAATTTACTTATATTTCTATGAATCCATCGACTTTGTAGCATCTGAAATACATTCTAATTGTATTGGTTTGAAGCACAATTAATCGGGCATTTCGGCCTTAGCGAATTCATTATCGTTAGATTTCATAGAACAACTTTTTGAAGTATCATTACTTGCCTAGTTTGTTCGGCACAGTGTCATTCATTGTTCTCGTATCCTGAAACGAACTGTGAAAGGTCTGCAAATTACGGTATCATATAAACTCTATCATATTTAATGCCAGCCGCAGGCTATGTGCTAGAAAAAAAAACATAATATTAAACTGCGTTCAGTGTTTGTCCTATTGATGACCCTTGGACACTGATCGAACTTTTTCGTCTAGGCACAAAGGAGAAACAGAAAAGTTGCACCATAACCTTAGTTTTCAATCATAGCAATATCTAAACTCTAAATTTCTTCTTTTTATTTATATCAACAACTCACCTATTACTGCCGGACTAACTTCCGTTTGGGAGACGACTTTTCTCTCAGTTTCCAGTTTGCTGTTATCAGGCAAAACTGGGTTCGAATAGCTGGTTTTCACTTCCACAACTGTGGGTTCATCTAGAAATGAAAACTCAATAATCTATCGTCGGTGCACTAGCATAGCTTATTGTTAGCTCCCAGTTAGGACAACACTTTTAAAATATTAAATAAACAGTGTTTTGTTATTCCTGTATGGTTCAGACCGAAGCTCTCCAATGGCTCACGAAAGGGCTGTGCCATTTTTCAGAAACCTGGGTTAGGCCTACCTGTCCGATAAGCAGCCGCAGGTCTACTGTAAGACGAAGGTCTTGCCGCATTAGACACATAACTGTCTTGTTCTGTCTGTTCCTGAGTAGGAGTTCTATTGGCACCCACGATGTAAGTATTCTGGTTGCTATTAGATGCATAAGATGAGGGGTACCCGTTGTTCCAAGTGTTGTATGAATAGGTGTAACGTGGCTGCTCATCTGACTAAAATACAAGGGTTGTCTACTCTTCACACACCAGTACCCCCCGAACACAATAAGGCAGAGCAAAATCGGATAGCGAAAATTGAGTGCACTATTCCTGGATTTATTTGACACTCGATTTATATTTTATTAGTACCATCTCATAGCCTGTAGTGTGATCTGTGGAAATGAGTTTTCTTGGGACACATTGGCTCAGCCGTTATTGAGATGTTAGGTTTACACAGGTAGTCGAATTAACCATTTAGGCACAGTGCCAAATCCTGCAAGTGTGCTTTATTTTGCTGAAACGGTGCCAAAAGATACAATAAGCATGCCCATTCCGAAAAAATGCATATATTTTCATTAAAAGGAGTACAAAGGTGCTAAGATGCGCAGGTGGTTTTCTTGGTGATGGGACAACCTAAAATGCTCAGCAGGGTTTTCGTTGCAAGAGTCGTTGGACTTTTTCTTAAAAGGACGAAAATGACTATTTCGACTTGCACTGTTTAATGTTTAAAAAGTATAATTTCCAACTCATTTTTCTAATCGAATTTTTTAAGAATCGCTATTGTTTTGTTTCCACAATTTAGCTTATTGTGTCTGGATCAGATTTACAAAATAAAACAGAAAGAAACATGAAAAATAAGAGGATAATTAATTTTTGCTTCTGTACGTAATTCCGCGTACAGTGATTAATTCTGTCACAGTAAATTACACTTACAAACATGAAGACCGGCCGTTGACTATATAGTCCTTTAACCCAACTGCAGCCGTTGACGAGCCGTGTCTTTTAAGTTTGGTCTGTTATGCTACCCTGATAATGATGTTGTTTTTTCATTCATTCAAAGAACGCACTTTTATTATGTGAAAGTGTCCCACCTGAGAAGAATAGTAGTTTACTCTAGGTGTTTGGTAATAGTCGACCGATGGGTACGTGTATGAATGACGCCAGCTATTCTGAATTGTAAATATAGTATTTACAAAAATATAGCTTCCCACCTAGGGTAGTACCACCTTACCAATCGGTTACTTACAAGTTATATAATTTCACCAGTTAGCTAGTCATTTAGTTGGTTTTCGTTAATAGCTTTTGCATATTTTTCAGGAGTGCAACGGGTCGGTCCAGCCCGCCCTTTTGAGAGCCCTCGAACCGCTCCGGGACCTCGAGAAACCCCCAGTTCTCGGGTAAGTAAAAAGGCTCTATGTCTTCTAAATCCCACTAACTCTACCCAAATACAGGGAGGTTCTTCTTGCTGCACCCGAACATATTATCTTCTATATTTGTTATTGTAGATATGTTTTTACAACAATGAACACAAGTTTAAGGACGTCTGAGATTATGCGATCGAGTAAATTTGAGCATTCTTTAGTGGAATTTCCACTAACCTGATATGGTTGTTGTTGATATTGATTAGAATAATAACTAGACTGCGAGTAATAGCTGTTAGGGTAACTAGAATATGACTGCTGGTAGCTAGTCTGTGGCTGAGTATAGGATACACCGCTGCTGTACGAAATTGCGTAGGCCCCTCGTCTCAACCTAAACATATGAAATTTTTAGAAAGTAAAGTCAAACCTAAAAGGAAACTCATTTTCGGTTAGTATGGACCCTACAATGTCCTTGATCCATAGCTTTTATTTTGCCAACATTAGACATATTTTTATTTAAGCCCCTTCAGGTACGTATGACCTACTGGTTACAGTGGAGGATTGCGAATCAGTGAGCCAGATACTGTGGATTTAATCTCTTCGCAGGTTCCAAATTAGACTATGCAAAGGGATTTCCCCAAAATGTGGGTCTCGACCCGGCGCGGGACGCATATCAATCTCGATCCATTCAGCGTGACTAGTAAGAGTGAGACTATATGACAAAAGTAAAGGTGTTTGGATGCTATTTAATATACATTCCTTGTTTCGATTTTTTCTGACAGGGTCCCGGCCGGGCCGGGACAACTTCTAAGCAGTCTGTTCCAAAACGTCAACAATATTAATGACAAAATAAATATATTTCTACCGAATGCTATCTCGCTAAGTACTGTATTTACGGTATTAGCAATGGTGTTTCAAAACTAATGCAACTTATTAAACTCCTCAGTATTTTCAGCAGGTTCTCTGATTTATTGAACCTTTTATAAAGAATTTCGAGAAAACCAGTCCAAGCGGAAAATTATTTCGAATAACGCAATGAAATTGGTTAGCACTTACAAGGCCGCTGCACAAAATAGCACAGATACTTACTGTCACGGCTCGCCAAAGGGGACAATGGGGTTAAAGGACAGATATCTCATTGTAAAACTAAACTTCATTTTTCTCTGGAAAGCTTTAACCGAATCATTCGAAAAAACTCAGTTGCATAGATTGAGCTATGGCCTTTCCAATGATATATAAATTAACATAAATTGCTTAAAAAAATAGGCCTGGGTATGAGCATCAAGATTTCACCAATTGAATTTGCGTTTCCTTAGGGCGCGGCGAGCCGTGCTATAAGAGAGTAGAACGAATGAGTAAAATATATAAATAATATTTGAAACAAAAAGTTGTATTACCTATCTATTGCACATCCTAAAATCTTTGAATAGACTATATAAGATGAAATGATACTTATGATCCTCCCATTATCGTAAATTGTACATTTTGAAACTTGATACATCTCGTTAATATAATTCTTTTACTGTATAATTGTGTAGCAAGTTACATTTTTATACCTGTGTTTAAAACGAACACTATTTATATGATATTTATACTAATCAATCGATTACTAGGTGCAATATTAAAGAATTACCAACCTGATTTCTGCATTGACAATTGGGAAAATAATAACTGCAAGCGATAGTGCAAAGTAGCGCATATTACTATGAAATGAAGTTGTGCGCCAAGTTCTCAGTTATTATATAATTACAAAAGTGTTCTAGTTGATGACTAATTGCCGTTACACTCTTAATTTACCGAACACAACAATTTATCTTCTTTTTAGACCCCCAAAGAAGGTAAAGAATTGATGGCACAAAGGGTCAAATGGGTACCTTGAGGTACAATCTGTTTTAATAGAATTGCACTCATCTAACGATGGGGAGATATAATATTATTGCGAAATTTATACTTGGCTGATTCAGTATATCAAGGTTTTAAGAGAGAATTTGAGTTTATATCTCTGTATCATATATATGATACGGATAGAATTTAAATAGTTTAGATGTAAAATATTTATTGCTTGAGTTCTTTATCAATCTTAAGACCGAGTTCTTCTAGTTTTTTAATAACTTGTTGAGGAATCGGTGGACCCCGTAGACCATTTTCGGATGAGGTGTTTTTCTTTTCTGAGTTGGTCACAATTGTTTCATTTTTACTAGACAGGACTTCGTCTGTTCCCTTTTCCTTTTGGGTGGTTTCAGTTCTGTTAACTTCCTGTGTGATTCCATCATTTCCTTCCTGGGTGTTCACACCTTCTTCGGTTTTCCTAGTCTCTGGAGTGGACCTTGCAGGTTCTGTTGAATTCTCACCCGATGGGATGTCTGTTACATTATCTATGCGGGTGTTAGTCACAAATTCACTTGTGGACGTCTCGATCTTCTGTGTGGTTTCAGTTTCATTGTCTACTTGGGTGGCAGTTGTTCCTGGGTTCGTAGTTGTGTTATTTTCAATAAATCCGTTTTCTGCATGGGTGTTTTCTGTTGTATTAACTCCCTCGGTGGTCCTAGATCTATTACGCTCTGCTTTTTCCTTGGCTACTCTTCTTTCTAGCTCGTTTCTGATGTCATCTCCAGTTACCTCTTCCATGAATTCATCTATATTATTCGGAGTTGTCTCTTCTTTTATTGTAGTTGTTTCTACTATTGTTCTTGATATTTCCGTTGAATCTTCTTTTTCCACATGGGTGGTCTTTTCAATACTTTCTGTGTTCTCAGGTGAGGTAGTCGTTTTGGTAGATGTAAAACTCAGTCCTTCACCATCTTTTCCAATAGGTCTAAATTGATTGTTCTCCTTGTTTCCGGATCTTTCTTGGGTATTCGCAGTGCCTTCCCATGGATTATATCCCGGTGTCAATATTTTCCGCTCGATTGTTACTGGTCCTTCATTTGTTGCGGGTGGTCCACGTGGGTGAGATTCCTCGTAATAGGTCGGTCTTGAATAACCGGAGCGCACTGAATGAATAATTTAAAACTTATAAAGTATTAAAATTACTATTTAAATAACATGTTATTATTTATGTAACTATTTAGATCAGATAATTTTCTCACAATAATAACATAGTACCAGATCTCCTGCTTAGGTAAGAAAATGCCTTACATTTTGATTTGTGACATTTAACTCTTCTAATTCTTGATTATAATAACATTAAAACAGTTTAACTATATATAATATATATCAAGAGCTAAGCTTCCAGCACAGTATCCTAGAAAGGGGAAGACAGGACACCGATCTTCTATTCATTTTTCCACAACATTTATATTTAGACTATATATCACTTTAAATAATTGTAAAATTAACTAACCCGGTGTTCTTTTGTGCTCATTAGCGTAATCATAATCTCCAATTTTCCAACCTGTAGGTGCATGCTGTTGGTTAACGTCTTGGGTGGGCCTATATGGTCCATCCTGTGGTCTAAACCTCCCATTACTATAATCATTCCTTTCAAAAGGAAGTCTTAAACCAGTCATTTCAGTAGAAAGATCTTCCATTAAACGAATCATCGGCCGTTGAACATTATCAACAAAATCTTCAAATTCGAATAATTCGAACGACGCTTGCCGTTTCTGACTGAAAATAACGTAGCTGATCAAGGTCATACTTAGTTTTATATTATATATATAAATATATTAAAACTTAATTGGTATTAAAATAAAATAAAGATAAAAAACTTACTAATTAGCAGTTTGAACGGTAGTAATAGCTATAGCAATTAATAGTATAAACATTATAGGAATAACTTGGTGTAGTTAGGTTTGTTACAGAGTAAATTGATCAAATGATTGTTGGATGATTTCATTCAAAGAGATATAAAGCAGCACGCTCCTTTTATAATAGTCTCCATGACCGAGATTCATTTATGAGTCACTGGCCTGTAAAGTCGACAAAATTAAATATATTTAAGAAGTATTTTAGAGAAGTGAGAAAGATTCACATCCTCTTGAAAAGGCTATAACAATGTTAGTTATAGTTATAAATACCAAAAAATAAGATATTTTATTAATGTTTTTAAGGGAATTGGGATTACTCACAAAGATATGGACAGTCCTTTAGAATCAGAAGGCGTTTAAGCTGCTTCAAATATGGGTGGTCTTTCATCCTCATTCAGAAAGTTCTGCTATATTGAATTTGCAAGTTGTAATCCTTATCGGTTTGAATCATTTTACAACAAATCCATCAAGAAATACTGGAAGAAGTGGGGATGAATTCGTTAAAGATAAGTACTCCGCTAAGAATCCATGGATGACGCCAAACTGTTTGATTCGCGTGTAGTATGAATCATAAGAACGTCAACGGTCACTTAAATATACCACCGGTACTAATAATATCCCCCCCCCCCCACCACATTCAGCTAATAACGGAAGTAAAAAGATAAAAACATATCATTTCCTTTGTCACTTTTTCATCATTGATCTAATGGGTAAAAACCGAAAAGAATGAAAAGGCGGGTCGAATGTTGAGCGAAAATCAGCCGGAGTGTCGAATAAAAGCCGTTGGTGGCAAAGAAATTCAATTCACTCGAAAATGAAGTTCTATATTCTACTAAGCTTGGTAGGAACAATAGTTCTAGCCGAAGATAATCAAAAATACTTTAGGTAAGTTATTTATTTACTATTTATGTTGTATTCTATTAATTATTATATTATAATTATAATTTTAGATTTAAACGAGGTGGTTATGGACCCCCACCTAACCTGTACCAGCCACCGATAGACCAAGGGCCACCACCCCCAAGAATAACCGAAATTACTGAAGTTACTAGAGTTAACGATTTTGGACCACCACAAGGTGGTAACTATGGACCTCCAAGAAACTCCTACGGACCACCCAGAAACAGTTACGGACCACCCACTGATGACTTTGGGGGGCCACCACAGAATAGTTATGGACCACCCAGAGGAGGATTCGGTTACGGTAGAAGTTCCTATGGAAGATTCGGAAATGGAGGCGGATGGGGTGGATTCGGAGGAAATCGGTGAGAATTTAGATATTATTATGCTTATTAATAAAAAAATTAAACTTATTTTACAATATCTTTTTAGTGTGAAGAGAGGTTCCTATGGCCCACCACAGAACCTATATGGACCTGGAGGCTCCGACGATTTCTCACAAGGAGGTTTCCCACCCAGTGGAGGAAATTATGGACCACCCCAAAACAACTATGGACCACCCAGAAATAGTTATGGACCACCTCAAAATAACTATGGTGGATCGTCTTATGGCAGAGGAGGATTCGGTCAAGGATTCCCAGGAGCTAG
>JAQGAV010003718.1:0-11808 GCA_034691345.1 Phasmarhabditis papillosa | reverse complement strand
GATGATGGCCTACAACATCTTTTTAGCTTGATCGAAAATATCAATTTCTAATAAAGTTATGAGCAATTCTTTGAAAATTGCGGGCCGGCCATTGCCACCCCTGGTTGCTATAGATAAGGGGATATCGCCTGAAGTTAAATATAGTCCATCTCAAGACCTAAATATCCAGCGCGGTATCACGGGAGGGGCGGTACCACGGTACCATCAAAATGAATGTACTTTAAAGAGAAAAGGCACTATGTCGACCGATTTTACATTCATATTTATAACATAGCGCCCCGCTTGTGATACCGCGCTGGAAACCTAGGTCTTGATATGGACTATAGTCTGTATCAAGAGCTATATAGGTTATCAGCACATTATCCTGGAGAAGCCGGTTTTATACAAAACTGAATGTACTTTTGTGGAACCGGATCCCAATAAACAGATTTTCGATCATGTTCGTTTAACATCGCTGTTCCCTGTGGCTGTAGTAAAGAAACGCCCGGGTAGATGCTCAACTGCTTGGGCAACTAAAAACTACCCGGGTAGCCACCCTTGCAGTGCTATACTACGGCCACAGAATACGGCGCAGAAAAGCTAGTATTGGATGCAGACTATTAAAGATTTAAGAAGCTCTGAAGTAAATGTTTCACTTCTATGTATAGACCTGTGTACCGGTTTGATACAATGCATGATTGATATGTGCAGTATGATTTAATAATCGATCGCTGAGGTAGTTAACCGGCCGACCCGGCCCGGCTTGGGTTTCGAAATTCCAGGGCGGGTCGGTAACCAGTTATGCTCGTCTCGGTACCGTATTGCACCGTTCAAATGAAGCTCTGCTCGGAACCGCCAGTGAGCTCTGTTGGGGCCAAAATAAGCTGGACACCGTTCGCATCACCAGCGTAGACGCCTTCCTACCTTAGTTGGTGTTGTTCCCGTTACTGGAGCTACAGTCGATGTTATCGGAGCAAGGGTTACTGTAGTTGTTGTACTTGTTAAAGGAACTCCTGTTACAACTGTAGTTACTGGCGGAGATTGAGTGCTCACTGAAATTAGGGAATGAACATTTTTATTTTATTATAGTCTGCTTCGAAAGTAATAATGGAGTGTTAAAAATAATCTCGTTTAAAATGGCTTTGAAAGTATTGGAAAACCGAAAATATACGCAAAATCGTTCCCCTTTTAGCCTGGTTATGACCTGGCGCCAATTAGCCTACCTCAGCGCCAGGTCAACCGCCACGTTAGCGCCATGAGCCACTCTGTGACCAATTGCGCTACCTACGACCTTAACATGGCGCAACATGTTCCTAGATGTTTATTGCAACATACCATTATTATTTCCCTCGCAATAAGCGACCGTTTGTCTTCGGAATTGTTGGTTAGATTCGTCCATTCCATAGATATAAACAGCTAGAATATCAGTATCACAAATGAATGAATCCGAAACATATTCGAAGCTACACTCTTGATTCTTCTCAGGAATATTTATACGGAGATAGAGTTCCGAACGGATGACCATCTGAAAATTAAGGAACATTTATGGAGGGCAAAACAAACAAAGAAGTTGGGTAATATTGAAAGATTTTAAATTTCTAGCCTACCAATTGCTTATCAACATCAAATATTTCAACATATTGTAGTTGTCCTCTATGTCCTTCCGTTGATTCCAAATGAGCTACCAACACATTTGGTTCTAAAAAGATTCAATTTAGCTAGAGGCCGGCGGCCACGCCCCCTTACTCGGCGCGCCATGTAAGGGTAAGTTTGGCGCGCAATTATACAGTAACCCAATAAAAAGTAGTACAATTTCGGAATGATCATAGCTCAGGTGACGATTAAGATTTCTGCATTAATTATTATGTGTTTAGATCCAAAAACAAAGCTCGGACTCGCTAAATTATAAGATAGCGAGTCCAAGCTCGGTTTTTTAGAAAGATTGGTCGTAACCCATTTCTAGTAGTAATGAAAAGGTTCTCTAATACTGGTAAGGATGCAAATCGAACTGGGAATTTGACGGGTCGGCAGGGCTGGGGCCGAACATTTGAGAAACGGGCCGGGCCGGCCGGTTTAACAGCTCTGGTCTATATGAAACAGCACTGGAACCCTAGCTCTTTAAACTTGCTATGAAACCATATCAAAAAAGGAAAACCAATAGAGTATTGTTACTCATATTGTGGAGCTTTAGAAGTTTTCCTTTTTATTCTAAACTTACGTCCAGTCACGGGACTATGATAGTTTCCGTCTTGTCTTGAACCACTTGGATTACTCTCAGTTACTGTAGAATATCGTGTAAAGACCCATGGACCACCAACAGAGTAAATGGAAGCATAACACGCACCAATAGAGGAATACTGAACGGAAATTGTTTTTAGCTAAATTTAATTGGTTTTAATATAATTTAATTAACGCGAAAAACACCAACTCACTATTAAACACTTATGAACTCAGTGAAGAAAATTAAAAGATTTGCTTTTACAAACAAACTTTAATCTATTATAGTCAGCGCCAAAAGTAATGATGTAGTGTAATGAATTCAATACTCGTCTGAGCCTCTTTTGCGAGCGCCGCGCCAGCATCTGGCGGCTACTCTCCATTCAATATTGTACTTTGCAAGTACGCGCGTGCCATTTGACTGCAGGCGCGGTGTTAAAAATCTTAAAAATACGCAAGTGACAATCCACGGTTACTCTCGGCGCTGACTATAGATTCTCTCTAATTACTCTGGTTGACCAGATACGAGCAATACGACCCGGTACCAGCAATTTACGACTGGGTACGAGAGATTACTACTGGTATTAGCAGATACTACTGGGTACGAGCGATTGCGACTGGGTACGAACGTTACCAGTGGGTACGAGCGATTACGACCGGGTACAACGTTACCACTGGGTACGGACGATTACGACTGGGTACCTGCCATTCCCAGGGGGTACGAACGAAAACTAGTGGGAACGGCTCGTGGGAAGTGGGAAGTGGGAACGGCGAAAACTAGTGGGAACGGCTCGTGACCAGCGGGTACCAACAAAAACTAGTCGGAACGGTTCCAACTTTACGATCCGGTACCAGCAAGTTAGGGCAGTTTTTGCTCGTCCCTATTAGTAAATTTGCTCGTATCTGGTGAACCAGAGTAGTTACCAGAGCACTATAGTTAATTATTCGTCAAACAGCCCTTCCATTGAAGAAAACACTTATGAATTGATTAAAGAATTATTAAAACATTCACTTTTAACAAAATGAAGAAAGTACAGTGATTTATGCAAACACAGTTGGTTTTATTTGTTTTGGGAGAAACTTGTTTGAATTATACTATTAAAACCTAGATGGGTTCTAATATTGAAACTTTTTGGGTTCGACTCCCCGTAGCTGCAGAAGGCTTGTGAAACCAGCAGGTTATTTATCCCATGTTTCGTGCACCCGAAGACTGAATGTTAGAAAGGAGCCGTCTTTGCTCAGAAGATTGCGGAATGAATGGCAGAAACCCTATGCCGAAGAAAACTACTGTTATAGTGTGATACGTGCGATTACAGGAAATAAATAATATTTTAAAACTTAAAACCTTACATCGTTATTAATATTATTACTATTAATAATATTACTTATACTATTAAAACCTTACATTAACTGTGTATATTCCAGGTATTTGGTTAGTGTCAATCTGGTAGACTTTGGTGTTTTCTACATTGTAAATGTAGTTAGAGGCGAGTCGTTCTAAAATAAAAGAAGCTTAGTTCTAATTAATTAAACACTTAAGTTTACGGCTGGAAAAGGCTGGCCGGCCCGTTTCTCAAATTTTCGGCTCCGTGTCTATTTCACACTTTTTAGCTGATATTGTTCAAAAAAGTTAGTTTTCAGTGCCATTTTTCGGCATTAACCATAAAGAGAGCAATAATCTTTACCTATTAATGTTCTTAGGTATTATTTATCAGAATATTCACCTAAATCAGTCAATTTTTTCACAAAAATGGTCCCTGCGCGGGCCGACTTTTTGCCTTTTCGGCCCCGGGCCGGTCCGGTCGGTCCGCTAAATTCCCAGCCCCTGCTGTAAGATACTCTTAATATTTTGCTGATCACGGTTATAGAACGCTTCGGCTGAGCAAATAACGGGTACTATCCGTTAACCGATAGTTACGCTCATACTTCTGCATACAGGTGGGGCAGGGAATTTGACGGACCGGCCGGGCTGGGCCGGGGCCGAAAATTTGAGAAACGGCCCGGCCGGTCTTTTCCCATCCCTGCATGAAGGTGGATTTCGACTTTGGTAAAATCGGCTGAATCTGGTAAACTGGTTTCCAAAAAACCCTTTTTTTAATCTTTTTTTTTTTTTACTTTTCAAAACCATAGTAATCACATTTTTTCCAAAACTGGCTAATTTATTTCAAATCCAAACACTAATTATAGGGACAAGCGCATTTTGACTGTATTTATGGACAAACTCCGATATTTTTTCTTAATTTAAATAGTCGTAATAGGCTAATTTGTTTAGGTTTCCAAATGTTTCTAATTGCTTACGTCCTTTTGAGTCAATTGCAGTGACAGAACCATAAGTAGCACTCACAGATACATAGACTTGTGTTGTGTTTTGATCCACCTTAAATAATAATATAGAAGAAATTACAGTAAGATATTGTCTAATATATATTATATCATATAGTCCATAACAAAGATACTGTGGTGCGCGGTGTTGTTTATGGTTTCAAAAATGGCTCAGTCTCTAGCAAAATTAAACTTCCATTATGAGGTTCGATGCGCAATTGTTTGTTGTCAGAAGTATATTATGGTACTAGTTTTATTTAGCATCATACAATTTTATAATTAATAATTCTTAGCACGTCTACTTAGTTATTTCACTAAATTCGTACCTGAATCTGCCAAGATGCGCTTTCACAAGTAAGTCCATTACGATATGTGGGGTTACTGAGAACGGTTGCACGGTATCTCGTGGGTAAATAGGCATTTAGGAACTAAAAATGAAAGAATACAGAATTAATTAATAATAATACTATATATTTATTCTAGTCATGAAATTGTTTAGATCTCAAGTATAAATTACGATTGAGAAACTCAAGAAAATAGAAGAGTTTCATGTTGTATAGCCCATACAAGAGTAATAGTAGACTGCCAATCTTTGTGTTTGGTCTAAGTCCTTTTTGCGAACTTTTCACATTGCAAAATTGCGCTTGCTAGACCTAGGTTTCCAGCGCGGTATCACTTGAAATTGTTTGTTATAAAAAATGAATGCAAAATATGTCGACGTGGTGCGTTTTCTGCTAGAAATCTAGGTCTTGAGAAAGACTATAGTATAAAATCACTTATTATTATTAGTTTGTTCTTTTACCTTAACAAGATTACTTGCATCCATAAATGCTACATTTCCATTTGATGTATAAACAGTTCTAGCAATTGTTGGCATTGATCCATCAGCTGGTTCTTGACCACATTTATCCGAATACATGAATAAATAGGTTAGCTAAAACATTACAGATGTAATATAATAAAAAGCTTATAGAGGTTGGAAATCTATAGTTACAAAATGTGTTATAGTTGAGGAAGCACTCAAGTTTTCATGGATGCTGCTTTTTACAAACTTTTGAACCATTTACTTTTTCTGATTTTTTTCTTTTTTCTGATTTTTCTCTGATCTGATTTCTCTGATTTCTCCACATTTGTGTTTTGACGATACAATGCAGAAACAAAAACATAACATTTGGTTATATAACTCGTTTTTTAGAAACAATATAAAGAAATATGTCTAGATTGCACAACTTAAATATTTCGATTTTTCTATCTTAATTTTAATTTTTTTATTTTTGGAAACTTGTAGGGGAGGGTAGGATCTAGCCACGAAACATTCATGTGCACCTTTATTCCAACTAAAAAGTGTTTTAAAAGGCATATTTATCATTTTGGCTCCATTCCATTAGATTTAGGGCCGGTCATCCGCCACCCTGACAATTCCGACTCTAGCAAATTGGGTCAGATAAAACATTTCAATTCCTTATCCGGGAAAACTTTAGTTCGCAACAGCTTATAAACGACCGGGTGGGTGCCCGGGCAGTTTTTAGCTTCCACAGCAGTTGTTGCCCGGGCAGGCTAAATACTCCCCGGACACCCATCCGGGTGGTTCTACACTACGGCCACTGATTCTGAAGTTGCCAACTAACCATAATGTTATAGTCGCTGAGGACGGTCAGATCATCCCTTGAGGCTCCAATATCAGATGCTCCCGCAGAAGAAACGACATACAACTCGGAGTTTGGAATTTGAATGTAATCAAGATTGTCTTGTAGGAAGAGTGTCTTTAGAACACTGAAACACTTAAGAATATTAGAATAAATGAAAAGATTTGAAGCAAAAGAAACAAGTAATCGAGATATACGTGGTTCGATATCTTTATGATATTTGTTATTGCGTTGCATTAGTATTTTGAATATTCCAAGGAACCCGTGTTTTTGGATATAGTCGGATTCAAAACGAATAATGGAACGAAGAAAATAATGTTCAAGCCAAAACTGCTTGTACGCAATTGCGTTTGGATTGTAAATAATTGTCTACACTCCGTTATTCGTTTTGAATTCGACTATATCAAAGTCTAATAATACCGGATTCACTAATTGTAGTTTGTAACTTTCGTGCAATGTTTCATATTTCAATGATTGAGATTGAAATGTTATTATCAAATATTTTACCACTGCGGGCTGAACCAGAGGTGGTCATCCGGCAGGCCCGGCCTGGGTTTCAAAATTTCAGGTCGGGCCGGTAACCACCTCTGGGCTGAACCGTCCTATCTGGCGTGCTGCCAAATACTGCGAGTGTGCTTTTACTCGCAATGGCATATTTTGGGGTTTCCAGATTTTGCGATAGACGTTGTATTTTCTTCAGTACTATTTGTTTCTGCGACGGCAAGTGCCATTAGATCAATTTTATAGTGAAAAAATATATAAGGTTAAAAACTGTCTTAACCAAAATTGTTTTCGGTTCGGGACCCAATTATCCATTCTCTGTCCACTTTTCAGCCAAAATTGCGGATGGACGAGAATGTCTATTTCGACTCGCTGTGGTATAGTCCGTTTCAAAACCTAGACTACATTGCGCTGGTTTCTTACGATGCGCGGTGTTGCAAAATTTGTCTTCAAATTTACTGGAAAATGCCTTGCCGCTCTTCAGGCGAGAGAACTTTTGAATGCAAAATTTACACTATCGAGCCTCGTACGAGGGCGGCGCATTGTAGTCTTGTAACAGACTATACCTGATATTTGGAGTTCATCAAGAATATAGGCCGAAATAGGTGCTGTGTTACCTGAACATGGGTGTGGAGCAAGATCCAGCATCAGTAACTGTTGTCGCCTTGCTTTGTAATGATGTTTGTACTTCTTGTGGTGTCATGAAATGGTCGACCGACTTAACTCCATTGGCTGAAAGTAAATGTTTCACTCTAATGGATAAAAAATACGGATCAAATTTGTTTAGTTGAGATAAGAAATCCTCGAAAGTAAATAATCATCTAGATAGGAAAATGGACCTATTCAGTAGGGACTATAGTCACCGCCGAAAGTAATAATATAGTGTCACATGCGTATTTTTAACACCGCAACTACAGGAAAATTGCACGCGCGTACTTGCAAAACACAATATTCAACTGAGAGTAGCCGTAAGATGCTGGCGCGGTGCTCGCAAAAGAGGCTCAGACAGCGTTGAATTCTTTGCACTACATCATTGATCTTGGCACTAACTATATTTAGATTAGTGTTAGATACTAACCCGAAAGTTTCCGGCATTCCTCGGCCGCGCTCCAATAAAATTTGTATTTCAGACCGTATACCCTTGCATAATAAGCCTTGGCCGCCGACTATAGAATTGTTTAATTAGGAAGCAGTTCAAAGGGGGAAAACTAAGGTTTTAGGTCGAAATTGTTTCGTTTCGCCCTTCTAAGTTGAATATGCTTAAGAATAACTTACAATCATAAGTTAACAAGAAATAGTTGATGAACCAGCTGTCCGTGTTCGCTACAGCATTTGCCATTACAGATGCAAAGTTGGCAGCCAACTAAATTACTTTTATTATTATTTTGTATATGAAATAAATACTATTATTAATATTATTATTTATTATTTCGTAGATTGACCGTAAGTTAAAGCTTAAAAGTAAAGGTTTCAACGAATGATGACAATGTTGTTGGATTGTCTGGGGCTATTTCATTTTAGATTTGTTTAAATTCGCAAATATGTTCAATGAATGTTCTATTTAATGTTATAGCTTGATTCTGGAGGTAAAATTTACTGTTCTATAAGTAAGTGTTTATAAGAATTTTAAGAACGTCTTGCAGGCTTAAGAATGCTTGCGTACACATCGTAAGTGCCATCTTAGAAGATGAGAAGGCATCCCGAGCTGACGCGGTGTTCGCAAAAAAGCTCACACAAAAGCGAAATTCTTTACACTCAATCATTACTCTTAAATCACAGAGGTGGCAAGGGCCCACCTGGGCCCGCCCTCCGATCAAACTTTCTATGCCCGGATCGGCCCTACTAGGCCCCACTATTGCTAAATACCAAACTTTTTTTCCCAAAATTTGGAGCATTATTGATTGGTTTCGAGAGTGAGGGCCGGACCGGGCCGGCCGTCTTCTAACAAAAGTACGGCCCGGGCCGTACCCGGGCCGCAGTATCCGACTATAATTATTCTAATAAACTAACCGCATCGATTGCCGGTTTATTCTGTTGAGTCCATTCTACAGCCAACATAAATGTCTTTGAACCAGCGGGGAAAGTTGCGTGTTTAGTGACGTCACAGGTTTCTTAAATTTATATTCTCATTTTGTATTTGAACAGTTGAAAGCTCCGGTGGACCCGAACAGGTATTTAACTGGTGAGTTTTACTGAATACTTAAGAGTACAGCCACATCATCGATCGAACGGGTCTAGCAAGCCCTCTTTGGCAAACCCCTTGCCAAAGGGAATTCGATCTGACGAAAGGACCACAAAGCTATACATATATGCTACAACTCGCAACAGTCAAAGACTGAGCGATTCAGCACTTAGATCATCCCTGTTCACTGGGCTGGGAATTTCACGGGCCGGCCAGGCCGTAGCGACATTTTGGGAAATCGGCGCGGGGCCGAGAAAGCCTCTTCAGTCGCGGTTACTTAGAGAATTTCCTTCGCTCCGCTTACTGATATGCTTATGTTGAGCGGGTAATCACGTGAGATCGTCGGCTTTCGTTCAGTATTAAACGTTGCTTTTTCCACCGTTTACCAGGTAATAAGTTTTTCTTATAGTTAGAATATTCCCGAAAATTTATGAAACTATATATATATATTTTTAAAATATACTGGTTTAATCGCTAGTAGCAGCTTTAAAGACACAAATTTTCCTATCAGAAACTGAAATGGCTTCAATTTCGGCTAAACCTACCGTATTGACAATTGAATCCTACATATCCATCGGGACAGTTGCATCTAGTATCATCTGCGGTTAGGTTACCACCGTTTACACAGATTGGAACAGTACATAATTGACCTAAAATGTATAATATCGAAATGTTTCAGTTACAGATTCAACGGTTAAAGGACTAGATAAAAGTGTACTTCATCTCAAGACCTAGGTTTCCAGCGCGGTATCAAAAGCGGTGCGCACTGTCATAAAAATGAAGGTAAAATCGGTCGCTGTGGTGCGTTTTCTCCAAAAGTACATTCATTCATTTTTTATAGTGCGCCCCGCTCGGGTTGGAAACCTAGTTCTTGACATGGACTATAGTTTGACGATAGCGTTTCCATTGTTGTTGAAAATGAAGCTTCAAACTTTTGCCATTATCAAGCTCAATTTTATAAACAGTGAAACATTACAAATTCAAAAAGTGTCAGGTATGCTATATTGCAAATGTATGATGATCGTGATCGTCCAGATCGTCTTTTATCCAGCCGGGCCGGATAAAAGCTCCCTAACTGTCCGTTATCGTCCAGATCGTCTTTTATCCAGCCGGGCCGGATAAAAGCTCCCTAACTGTCCGTTACAAAACACAATACACCCTCAATTTATTTTAATTTTTATTTAAACACTAACCTTGCCAATATTCATCACAATAACATCTTCCTTGGTAACGATAACCGCCGTTTCCACATTCAAGATCTGAAAGTATTTTGTATGAAATAAAAGAAGGATATTGATTGTTCAGAATAATTCCAACAAGTAAAGAAAGGATATGCAATACTTAATTTATCTCAATTATTTCTCTAATTTGTTCGAAATAGACTTTAAAACTTCGAGAACAATCTGTTTAATCGCACAAACACATAATACAGTTTTTTTAATTTCCGGACCGGCGGTTCCGAGATGAAATTTGCTAGTTCTATTGCGGTCTGTGGCAGATTTCTGGTGTTATTCAGTCTTGGAATTCCGCGAAGTGGCCCCTTAACTAGCTGGTACCGCAGGCCTACACGCCAACTTACTACCCCTCGGCACCAATGATGTCCCCATTATGACCAGATATGACACCTTTCTGACTCAAAGTGAATCGAAATCATCTTGATTTGCATCAATTTTAAGATAAAATCAGTTTTTTGAAAATAAATATGGTTTTTGGTTGCACATTGGAGGGGTACTGTATGATGTATGATCGCAAAAACATACAAGATTGAGTGATTCAGTTTTTTAATTTTCGGACCGGCGGTTGCGAGATCACATTTGTAGGCTCCATTGCGGTGGTCCGGAGCGGATTCTGCCAGAGCTGGTTACCGGCCCGGCCCGGCCTGAGTTTTTGCAACCCAGACCGGGCCGGAATGTCGAAAACTAGGCAAGGCCGGCCGGATTACGATCCCGGGATTCTGTTGTTATTCAGTTCTCACCTTGTCTAGTACAATGCCCGGTAGTCTGACGCTGGAAGAAATAGCCAAATGCATCTTCTCCACTGTGCTGAAACATTTATATTAATTAATAATTCTACTTATTTTAAATCTTACAGTAACAACAAACTCATTTCCTTGTTCTACAGAGTTTGG
Source organism: Phasmarhabditis papillosa (assembly GCA_034691345.1). NCBI lineage: Eukaryota > Metazoa > Nematoda > Chromadorea > Rhabditida > Rhabditidae > Pellioditis > Pellioditis papillosa. The sequence continues at coordinate 833 of JAQGAV010003718.1, read as the reverse complement.
ACAGAGGAAAGTCTGCGAGATCCATGGCCAAGCACATTCTATTCTTGAAGCATATTGTATGGCCTCGTAGAAGGTGGCTGAAATTAAGTAGATGAACAATAGATATAATTACAATTCACAAATTTCTCAAATTGAAAATTACTTAACTTATTATTTATTTATCAAACGTTACTTTAATGCATTGTTTCTCCAAATAATTTCCTTGATTTAATATTTTGAAACAATTGCTTTTATGAAATATAATAAGCGTTTTCGCACGCCATTGCTCGGCCGCTCTCCAATAACTTTTGCAGTTCTTACCGTATACCTTTGCATAAGCCTTGATCGCCTACTACAGTAGGGTGATAGTAGGCGAGTATTTAAAGATACTCAGTGAACAGAAAGGTCATTCGACCATTTATATAAAAGTATAGCCAGTGGCCGTAGTATAGAAACGCCCGGGTGGGTGCCTGGGCAGTTTTTGGCTGTCATAGCAGTGGAGAATTGTTGCCCGGACGTTCCTATACTACGGCCACAATCCAGAGAATAATTGAAGACACAATATTACATCATCGAGTTATAGCTATTCAGAGTCAATGTGCAGTTCAGGTCTTAGAAAGAACTATAACCTGTTCTTCCTTATTATTAACATATTTATATATTAATGTATATCCATATACAATTTATAAAATTCCTATTTTAAAATTACTTTTCCATAAAATGTCAATTAATTGGTTGGACCGTATAATTCCCTTGGTGTAATACTTGGAAACATTTGCTTTTAGGCAATAAATTTCATATTGAGCGAAGAAGTATAGTAACTATAGTCGGCGGGCAAAAGACATGCAATTTAA
>JAQGAV010003717.1:0-11809 GCA_034691345.1 Phasmarhabditis papillosa | reverse complement strand
AAAAAAGTCGGCGGGCCGGGCCGGGCCGGGTCGGGCCGGCCCGGCCCTAGGCCCGGGCGGGCCCGGGCCCAAGTTGGATGGTCTGTACTTGGATGTTCATTTTTATTGCCTGGCTATATCCAATATACTTTGAAATATAGTGTAATTTGGTAATTATTGAGGATATCTGCCCATTTTCGGTCACCCGAAGACTGAATGTTAGAAAGGAGCCGTATTTTCTCGTGAGATTCCGGAATGGATGGAAGAAGCACAGCTTCAAAGAAATCTACCATTTATATGTGACACACGAAATAAAATACTTTTAGATACCTCCCATCTCATGTGATAGTTTGGAGATATATTCACCTGGAACAATCTTGTTATGATATAGTGTCATTTACTTCAATTGATTTCGTTAATGATTTTAGATAGGGGCACCTCTCCGCCGTCCGCCAGCATAGAGCACAATACTGTGATGAAATCACCAAAACATCAGTTTAATGATAACACCACCACTACCTTATTAATGCAAGGTAGCTTAACGGCTGTGTTATGTGATATATTATCTATTATTATTCAAACTGAGTCTTAACATTTAAAAAACATACTTATAATATACACTTGTGTCCTTAAATGTTGGTCTGCCTGCCTCCTCTCGAACTTATTGACTCGGATTCGAAACATATAGTTTCCAAAATGTATTTATTTCATCCAATATTTCATAAAGTTCCCTCCATTTTTTCATCTTTCATTCAAATTTGGAATATACAAAATTATGCTCTAGTAGTAGCGGTATTTTTTTGTTCGTTAAGCCAATATTTTGAAATAGGTATTTAATTTCCTTAATCACTTTTATCAGAATAATAGTAAATTTTTTTGAGGCAGGGCCATTCATTTCTGAACCTTTTCTCTGGGTGATCTTAGTTATCCTCTCAACTCTCTCGACCTACGTTCTTGAAAATCCTTAACTTTACGTCAGAGGTGGTTATCCTCCGTAATGTTATATAACAAAAACGTAATGTTTCGGGGTGGATTCGAACCCGCAACCTCTCGCTCCATAGCAAAGGTTCATAGTATAGGTTGTTGCTTATTGGCAACAGACGGCTGACTGTCGGACCTAATCTGGTCTAACCCGGGCCGGCCGGATAACCACCTCTGCTTTACGTTTTTGCACTAAATATTGACTTTAGAGTTTTATATAGTAGGGTTAGATTTTTCAAATGCTTTCTTTGCTTGCTTGCAATATTACGCAACCTTTTAATCAACTTTGCTTCTAGTCGTTTATTTGCCTTTCAAAAGGAAAGATAACACTCTAAGCAGTCTTGGAAGGCAAGCCAACCATTGTTATTGATTTTCTCACAGAAAGTACGTTGCCTAATAAACCCTTAAAATTTATGTTTTTAAAGAATGCTCATTTTTCGGGATCATTCGAATCACAACAATTTAAATACTGGCTAAACCGCCCATATGAATTTGACGCTTAGCATGGATAGCTCATTGTCGTTTTAGTTCTATTTCATATTAGATTTTTTTGTAACCTTGTTACTTTACTAAACATTAGGCAATCTAAGTATTGAAAATACTAGTATTTACTTTTTGTGTTTGGAAACCACGATTTGTGGGACTTTAAGCTGTAAGACTATATGGTGCGAACACTGCGATAAGCTACTGCAGGCTATGAAATATAATGATAAATTCAAAAATGAGCTTAATTTCACACCTTGTAGCTATATTGTTTTTGGAATCGTGCTGTCCTCTCTATACAATTGTGTAAGGCTAGATTAGTGCAATAATTGTTTATTTTTGTCCTTGTTTCTTTTTTGACGCTTATATTTACTTGAATAAATATATTTCTATTCTTATACAGAATTATGGGAAATTATACATCCCGTCAATTAAATGAAGTTGACCCTGCCTCGAATCCAACTGACTCGGACGAGTAAGTCACAATCATAGTAAGCTTAACAACTGACCTCCAGGTTGACTGAGAGGTTGAATATTGCTAAGAAGATATTTCATGCTATAAATAATCCTGAAATCTGGAACAAATATTTCAAGCCTCTGCAGGATATAAAGGAAAAATTTGAATTGATTGTCAATAACCTACCAGTTGAGAGCAATGATCCCGAAAGAAAGGATTATACAGTTGTAGACATCACCAAGCACCACAAAGAGTTAGGAGGTATGTGAATCTTTTTTGGCAAGATATATATAAGATTTTAGTTGTTCATCCTTCGAAATACGAGTTAGGGTTACAACTAGAAGAACTGTGGAAAGAGATTGAACATTCAAGAGCTTATCTAAAGGATGCTGGTCCTGATCCTATATTTCCGTTGGAAGGTCAAAGGGTGTACAGAATGCTCTTCTTTATCATCCTACACAAAACCAAGGATCTAGCGAAGGCGCTATCTATTGACAGCAAAATTGAAGCGTGAGTTGCGAGATATAAGACTTCAAGAGGTTTATTAAGCAGGTTGTGAACCTGTTACTTATTTATCGTATACTTATTTATTAGAGATATTTATCATGTGAGTTTAATATACTTTGTGGTTCTATTACCAATTAGCTTCACGTCATTCCGTAAATTGCGATAAATCTTTGACCATCATCTGGTTGTAGTTGATGGTCGAGGCAAGGGTATAAAATCGTGCTACTTAGGCGGCAAACGCAATATAACATATTTTTAATGGTAAAAAACACGCCCCATGGTGTGTCTTATTGCTGATACTATTTACTAACTGCTTATATAAAAACTTCCTGTTTAATATTAAATTCGTGTAAAAAATTGCTTTATTGTAAAAAAATAACATTCTTGGATTTTTAATTTTTGGTATTTGTAATGAATATGTGCTGCAAATTTGCGTCTTTTTCGCACGTAATTTGAGCCAGCTTCATGAAGGTCTGCGACCAGCTGGGTCCCCCACGAAAGCGTACTTCTCGCGCCCAACGTTATGTCGGAAACTATGTTACGTTTAGATCCCTTTATATTGTAGTTTATATTCTAACCGTTGTACTTAAACCTCTCGATATATTTCTATCTTTGAGATCTTGTGTTGGGATCTTAGGACTGAAACTTGCGGTGAGCTTTCTGGATACTATTAGCGTACAGAGGCATTCTACCCCCTGAACCACCTGGCTGAAAGAGTCAACGAACGCATCTAGTGAAATCTGGGATAAAAGTGTCCCGGAAAACGCTATTTGCGCTGAACAGAATACTTCCAAGAGAACGTCATTGTCCCACCTTTTTGTGTTAATTTGGCCATAGCTCATCCAAACTCGAACTTTTCAAAATTTAAAAACAGACTTAGAAAGAGCAGGTTCTGGCCTACCTTTTTCATTTTGTATTGTTCAAAAATGTTTAAGTTTTTTGTAAAAAAAATTATACCAACTTTCTTACAATTTTTAAATTTTGCTCGTAGGCATTAGAGCGCCAGACGTTTACCTTGCATAAAACTCGTCAGCCGACTACACAATTTTTTGAAGTCATTTTGTTCGAGAATTATTTTTAGGTTTTGTAATGGAGATTATCTATATGCCTGCATAGGTATGGGTGCTTTTGGAGTAGTGTTTGAATCAACTGCTGATTCGCTCGGTAATCCTCGTCCCTGTGTTGTGAAAGTTTTACTCGAGAAGGCTTTGAAAGAGGGAAAGTAAGTCGTAAAAGTATTGAGTAATTATTCGTGTCTGGTTCAAAATTCACATTACTAAAATTAACTGCAATTTCGTCAAATTTGCAACTATATCCACCATTCCACGCTCGAAGTTGTGTCTAAAATTTTAAAAATAAATTTAGACTTTGTTTTATGTGTATTGTATTGATCCATATTTCCTATTCAGCAAAGACGTCGACAGAGAACTGGATTCAATGTATAAACTTTTCCATCCCCGTATTGCAGAGATCATTGATTTTGGAATAGCCTCTAATTTTCCAGAGATAGGACTACTTAAATCCTATATATATACCTCAATATGAAATTGCGACAGTTTCCCCAATAAAAGCAAACATTTATATTTTTACAGTATTGACAATTTTCTATTATCACGTTTATAATTTTTTACAACTGAAACTCAGATACTAGGCAAGGCACGCGGAAGACAAATACATTAGATGTGTAAAAAATATAATAAAAATTTATAGAAAATCTTATAATTATTGTGTTGAAGGATGCACTCTATACCCGTAATACTGGTTGGAAGATCAATAATCGATTGAATTTTATACGGTTTCCTTGAAATCGGAGCCTTTGTATTTCTAGCTTGAGAAGAACTGTCATATATTCCCCAATATCCCTAACTATTTTAGAATCTAAGGAAACTGGTAGAGTATTATATGGATAACAATGGCATACATCGCTCTGATTATGAAGTAAGTGAATGATAGAACAATGAGATATTTGTGCAAAGCTGATACATTCTAAAAAAAGTAAATTATTTACAAAAGTGTTAAAAATTAGAGTAAATAAGTTTTTTAGATGTGCAGTCATCCATCTCAAACATATCTGAACCCATATGTATGCCCCGTGAGTAAATTGAGTATGATTAATCTAACATAGACTACAAATACAATATAACACCAAGTAGAGTAAGAAGACATTTAAAATAAGTTGGATTTGTCGTTTCCGGAAGCGGATGCTTGTCTTTATTTGTAGTAACGGTAAACGCAGGCACTGGCAAGTCAGGTAGATTTCAAATAACAAAATATCATTTTCTGGTCAACTGCTCCACCATTAAGAATTATTGTTGTGTTTATTATTTTATAAACTATAATTTAAATAAAACCAGAGGCGGTGTCATCATAAAGATAACGTTCTTCCGGTCAAAATCATATTTTTAAAGTTAAAAAATATTTATCCTGAAGCGAGTTATGCGCCGTAAGATATTTAGCAGCGACCGTTCGTAACGTGGAAATAACGCTTGGCTATAGCCAAACTGAATTTTCAATGCAAAATTGGCTATTTATTCAACTAAAACTCGTTAACCTATGAATGAATTTTGTAAAACCAATTCATATCTAGATCAGAATTCTCTACAATCTGATCAACAATCGTTATTTGAAATGTGCGTGGCATTCCCTAAAGGCGTACTACGTTGAACTTGTTCTCAGATTGTAGAGAATTTGTTTCTTATCTAGATGGAAATTTTTAAGAAAAATTCATTCATAGGTTAACGAGTTTCAAATAAATAACTATCCGATTTTGTATTCAAAATTCAGTTTGGCTTTAGCCAAACGCAATCGCCTGGTTACGAACGGTCGCTGCTAAATATCATACGGCGGATAACTCGCTTCAGGATAAACATTTTTCAACTTTAAAAACATGATTTTGACTAGAAAAACGTTATCTTTATGAAGATTATATATAAAAAATTAAACTACAGTTACAAGCAAGTTACGGCCAATAAAGCGGTTTTAAGCTGTAACTCGGTGCGTTTTGAGAAATCAGCAAACATTCTTTTGGAATCCAATTCAACATGGAAAGTTGATTTAGTAAAGGTCTTTGTTCCTACAAAATGTTCCACCTTTTAACTAAATTTGCTATAAAAACAGTTTTTCTCTGAAGTACAGTACTGAAATTGAAATAAGTATATTGGCTACTTAGGTCTCCCTATGTCCCTTTAAACATCACAGTTTGATTACATCCACTGTTTCAATATTGAATAGGGTTGATGTTAATATTTTTTGATATGATTGAGTTTTATACTATTCAAAATACTGAAAACTTGAATTTTTATATATATGTATAGTAAAATATATTGATGTTATCATTTTTTTCTTACTTGTATCACTTTCAGAAGCTCTCCGAATATTTTATCGTGATGAAGGTTGGTTTCTTTAATCATATTTTATACGTTATTTATACGTTGTTGGGCTTTTAAAGGATTAGGTGGTATTCGTTTACTTATTGTCCACGAACTAGTCGCTTGCAGCTAAAAGTCTAAAAAATTTGAATTAGAGCACAGATTTGCTCTAATAAGATCTAATAAATTTGCAGTTCATACAGTAACCCCTTGCAAGCGATCACCTACTATACTATAGTCTATAACAAACAAAAGACCGCAGAGCGCGGTGTATACATAGGCTTCCGCAATTGCAGTCTCTTTTTTTTATTATAGACTATATTATTCTTTACCTGCCGCAATCCTAGTTTAATCAAGAGTCATTAATTGTTTACTTTTTTTAGAAATATGACATGTCATTAGAAAAATGGTTTAAAGAGAATACAAATGCAAACAAAAGAAACATTTTAAATATGAAAGGAGGGCTATACCAATTGTGTGAAGGTCTGGACTTTATTCACGGTAAAATGCGAATCCACAGAGATTTGAAGGTTAGTTCAATCAATAATTGAGTTTTCATGTTTAACTTTTCTGTAATTTACAAAATTTATAGAGGTGAAAATTTGATTCGCATGCCAGAACCGTGTTTTGGAGAGGCGAATAGGTTCCAACCTTGGGCTGGTTTAATTTTTGTATTATTACAAACTCTTCTAGCTTAAACAATTGTTTGCTTTCTAAACTTAGCACTATAAGTATACCAGAACACATAAACACAAATAGTTTTAGTAATAAGACTCATTTGCTTTATAAATTAGTTTATTTTCAGCCGGACAATATTTTCATCGACAAAGGAAATCTGGTAATTGGTGATTTGGGACTCGCAACCAGTTTTCTAATGGATAATGAAGGTAATCCGTCCTTTATATACCCCCTATATAATATAGGGTATTTAAAATATTATAACAAGTTTTTAAGAAACCCACACTACGTTCATTGCAAGCACTGACAATAAAGAAGAAGAGCTCACAAAATCTGCCGCACAGGGAAAACAACATACTCTGGGAGTTGGCTCTGATTGGTATAGGGCACCCGAACAGGTAAATTATGTAGTAAGCTTATTAGTTACGGAAAGAAAGTGTTATAGGTTATTTCAAAATGTACAAAAGATTTCGAGAGAGATATACATAAGACTAATACTTCAGAAAGGTACGGTATATGGTAAAGAAGTCGATTTATATGCGCTGGGCAAGATTTTCTTCGACATGATATTTCCACTATGCCCTCCGGACACATGCTATGGTTGCCCGATAGGTCACTTTCAAGAACTAGGTGAACTGGATAATATTGGCCCTGAAGAGGTACGTGGATATTGGAAACCATATGAAAGCTATTATATCCAGTTAATAGCCGATGAGATTAGATGTTGAATGTAGTCTAAATATATTCTACAAAAGAACATGTTTTGTGTATCATTGGAAAGAGGTTTCCAGCGTTGGGTGCTGTTCTGATCCCGACAATTTTTTAGTCTAAATCCCGCTCGAACACCGTATTAAACAACTATAGTCGGATTCAGAAGTAATAAGGCCGTGTTAATAAGCAGGAGTGTTACAATATTTTGTCTGACTGATTAAGGCAGAGAAAGCAAGTTTGCACTGTGCTGATATCGCGCGCGTAGAATGCCAGCAGGCGCAGTGTTAAAAATAACGAAATACGCAGCATACTTACATTTGAATCTGACTATATCCCCATACTAATGTTTTGAGTAGATACGGATCGTATGCTACCGGTTGGAATACAGCACTGCCAACTTTAGGCCTTATTCACATTACGTTATATTTACCGTTATACAAAAAATATGTACTTTTCTAAACATATATCTTATACCTAATATTCAGAAAGATATAATTCGGCGTCTAACAGAAAAGGATCCGGTTCATCGGATGACTATTGCTCAGCTGTTCGACACTTATCTTAAAGGTATCAACAAAAGTATAGGAGAATTATTTGTTCAAACTGTTTTACTAAGAAAGTGGGATTCCAGATTCTTTTTGAACTTAACACGTGGATATTTTGGACATATTTATTATATATGATAGGCTTCGATACTCTCAATATTATTTCAAACAATAATCTTAATTGTTATAGATGTTGTACCACAAGACCCATTTGCAGTAGAAACGGTTGAAGAAGAGTAGTTCTCACTAGTGAGGCAGATTCATTTGTTACCTATGTTTTTATTTAATAAGTTTAATATATATTCCATCTAATTAGACAATGAGTGTTTAGAACAAAATTAATTGTTTAATTCGAAATAAATATGTATATGATTTTATTCTGAAGCGTAAAGTTTATATTTGTGTTTTGTTCAAAATCAAGTGAAATCTGTGGAAATCGCATGGTACAAAATCCAATCAGTCATCAATGAAATAGACTCTGCAAACCAGTGCTGGGAACTTGACGGGACGGGCCGGGGCCGAAAATTTGAGAAACGGCCCGGCCGGTCTTTCCACAGCCCTGATGCAAACTACGGAACATTATCGCGTTTATTGGTTACTTGATTCATCTGCATTGGATAATTTGAGAATGTTATGTTAAACGTTAAAAAGTTAGACATTTTTGAAGACGTGCTGACCCTGCGCCTTTTTTGACATTCAAATGCGCAACTATTGTTGCTAAAGGTCTTTTGCCATCTTTTGCCGTTATTCCCACAAAACCTAGTCTAAACCTGACAAAGCCTCAATTCTGGCTATGATTCCGCATGTATTGATCGCCATAACTCGGAGTGGTGAGGTGAAAAAGTAAGAACAAATGAAAAAAGTTTCTTACAGCTAGCAAATTGGTTTCCCCAACCACTAGTCTGGAGCGAGATTTACATATTTGACTACTCGGGTAGGGTCCAGTTTCTGAAAAACTTCAACTCCAGCCATCTGTTCTGAAAGTGGTTCGAAAGTGAACCCTGGCAGTCTTGTTTTGTGGCTGGCTGAATCATTGTTGTATGTTCTTTTCCTCGAAGTTAACTTATACCACCGAACCTCCGTTCATCAACTAAGGAAAAGGTTGTTATCTTCAATCTGGTTTCTCTCTTTGTCTACGAAGTAGAAGTCGTCCCTTCCATGCATCCCACTCCGCAAATCGTTATGGCCAGTGTTTACTAATATGGTCATTCACGTTTCTGAACACCATCAATGGATGTCGGCTTCTCCAACAAATTGTATTAAAATGTTTTAAAATTAGTTTTACTCTAAAACTTTAGTCTTTTTTAAAAACATTAGAACTTCCCGGCTATAATAGTTGCATTCATTGGTCGCACATAAAGTTAACAAAACAAACACATTGTATCTATATAGAGACTGTGTCTTCTGAAGAGATTTCTATACATTGATAAGAGTTTTATCATAAAATAAGTCCAACAAACATTGTTTCTTTAATATTTCTTACTTTTAAGTTTTAGTTTTTATGGTTTTTATTTTATATAAACATCCTGAAACACGGCATTTTCATGCCAGATGTTGTTGAAATTGCACCATTTGGCACTACAGTCGGCGGACTACTTGCTTGCAGGTAAAGGACTGCAATTGTTGCACTGGAGCGCGATTTCGTTTGGGTTTTAGTCAACTACCACTTAGTATCCGCGCTCCTTTGCAAAACTGACCGTATACCATTGCAAGCGATCCGTCGGTCGAGTATAGTTCTATTCATTGCTGCACTCAGTTTGTACATCAAGCCGATAGCATTACAAAAATTTCATAGTTGAACGAAAGCCTAAAGTTTTTATATTATACTGTTTAACTTAGCATCGGTCTAGTCCATTGTGAGAGTTTGAAATTTGACAGTCCTTGCCAAGCTGACCACAAATACACAATGAGGATCATTTTATTGATAACATTTACAACAGTGGTGTGCGGGATCCCTCCCGAATCCCTCCCGAATCCCGTAAAAAAATTTCCCAATCCCGAATCACGTTCCCGAATCCCGGGCAAAAAAATATCAATCCCGAATCCCGTTCGCGGATCCCGCTCTTTTCAAAAACGCGATCGGGCAGCCTCGGGCAGGTTTACGCAGGTAAACTTTGCCCGCGGGCAGCGCCGGGCAGGTTCTTGGATACGGCCACAGGTGCGGTTCTTTTATTCAAACGGCGCCTAACCCAAAAAACTACGCAATTACCGGAAAATAGTGACAGCAGTTGAATTTATATGATATTCGAAACATTTAAAGAGGGTTTAAAATCGAGAAACGCAACAACTTTTGAATAATAAACTTTTATGTAATGGTTTTCCAGTTATTCCTGTGTAAATCAAGTCATTGGAGTATCATATCCAATATAATTAACAACAACAGTAGTAAAACAACTAATTTATTTTGAAAGCATATCTGCCAAATAACTAAGCGGATTTTCATCAGCTAGTCTGATAGAAATTCAACCCAAATTAGGCAGATTTCAGTTTGTCCAGTACGTTTCTATCGACGTTTTGTTAACCTCATTTCTTTGATATAGTGCTGGTCTTGTTTGTAACTGTGACAACTGATGTTAGTTCTGATGTACACAGACCTTTAGCCACGTGTGAACGAACATTTCTAAAATAATATATAGCCTGATTCAAGAGAAATAGTGGAGTATAAAGAATTCGGTTTTGTCTTAGCCCTTTTTGCGAACACAGTGCCAGCTCATGGCGCATTCTCATCGTACGAAACTACTGAACTCAAAGGATTGAAACCCTAATAAATTTCAAAAGCGGTTTTCAAAGGTTTATAGTGGAGACAGACAAATACAAAACTTGGTACTGATGTTTACTAACAACAGCGCTCAACTGTGAACAACTGTTCTAAACGAACTCTATGTCTAAGAACATACTAAGAGATGTATAGTCTGTATGAAGAGCTAGGTTTCTATATCCTAGATAGAGCCTGTGTTAAATAAAAATAAATGTATCTTTAAAGAAAATACACCCAGTTCATCGATCTTCCATTCATTTTTAGGAAACACCGTCTCAACAGGGTCTTCTTCCCCGCTATATTTTCCAAGCCCCTTCCCTTAGGTGTGGTTTCGTAAGATTGTAGTTAGGGACAGTGGGAATCTCGTTAATCCATTCGTGCGCGTCACTACATATTGTCTGTCTTGTGCGAACTCACCTGTTAAAGAATAAATAAGGTAGAACAATAACAAAAGAAAACATAATATTAGAAATAACATTAGCGAAACAGAACCATTCTGGTTTAACAGAAGGACGAAAAGACCAAAACCAGAAGAATAAAAACTCGAGAAGCACACCCAGCGAGACCTGAAAATATACGGTAACCAGAGTTTTCACGGACTGACCTTGGTCGAGTAGTCGCGTTTAAAAATTGATAAGTGCCAGCCCGGGCGGTGAAAATCCTTGACAGTAACTCATGGATGAGAAACAAAGACCTGGACCCGACTCCAACCCAAACAAAAAACATCCTTGGGGCAGGACAGCTTTGTGGTCAAAAGTTTGGCTTTATAAGCTAGAGGTCGCTGGTTCGAATCTCCTCGAAGACCGAATCCTACCATAGGTGCTTTGCTATAGAATTACCGTTTTCTAGAGTTCCTTCGTCTAACATCTTCATTTCAAACATCTCTGATCTCGTGTTTTGTAAAATTAATAAATCAAAGAAAAATATTTTAACTAACTTGTAGAGTCATTTTCACCTCCGCATTTGTATTGAACTTAAGCTGTTTTCTGAGAATTAGTATTAGAAATAAAACAGAATAAACAATTAAGTTAAAATAGCCAGTGACGTCGTTTATGAAGTTATTCCACCTGAACAAAATACTACTATGATAGTAAAACAGAGCGGGTTAGGGTGGGAACTGGCAGCCCCAAAATATGGTCCCAAAACCAAATTTGCCACTTTTCAGAATATTAACAGCAGCTATGTTTCAAATCGCAATGTTTCTATATCATATTATCACAAAAAATTTACCGGGCCCTCCCTGTTTGTACCGCTTTTTGAAATAACAGGCCGGGCCGGCCAGTTAAATCTGTCTTCACTGGCTTTTAGTGAGGTGAAAATGACTCTACAAGTTAGTTAAAAG
>JAQGAV010003716.1:0-11812 GCA_034691345.1 Phasmarhabditis papillosa | reverse complement strand
ACATTTAAAATATTATTGATTTTTTGCGGCCATTTTTAAAATTGATCACGGATAGATTTTATCAGTGAGCATTCGTTGGAAGAATTAGTTGGAAGAATAGGAAGTTGGAAGAATCGTTTCAGATTTCATCTACCGTTTATTTGATGATAGCAAGGTTTGTAACATCTATTGTAATTATCATATTAACCGCAGTTAGTAATTGGTCGCCACTGCGACAAATCCAAGAGGAGAATTAAGGCATAGAAAGAGATTAAAGGTTTATATAAGAACAAGGTAAAATTACATAAAGGATAAAATATCAAATAAGAAATCGGTGGACGCGGGCTCGCAGCTCTCTCCCTATGGTCCTCGTACACGGCTTATACATGGTCCTTTGGTGAGCTGAGTGATCTGTAATATTACATCATTATTGAGATACCGTGTTGGACTGTGAGACGAGCAGACATATGTTTATACATTTGGCGCGAGACTCATCTTTATGTTTTGAGAGACAAAGAGCTTTATGCTTCAAACTTTGTCAAAGACAAATTATAGATTTCCTGTAAATATAGACTAAATATAAACTAAATTACTAGCCGGTGTTAGGGTTAAGGGTACTGTAACATCTTAGTTATCCCTGATACTTACAAGTTACAATGTTTCTTGCGTTGAACAACGTCAAAGCGACAATTCAAACAAAAACAAAACAGATCTTCATTCTTGGCTTTATTACTTCAGCCCTCACTTGCGTGTCGGCACTGCAACTGATGAGTTTAACATAGTTATCCACTACAGGGATCCGACCGGCTTGTCGGGGTCTCCGAATACAAGTTAAAAAACATAGATTTTATTGTCCAAGCACCTATTATTAAGGCTTTTTCGTCGATTTAGTTATTTTCATGAACGTTTTCGCTAATAATTTTTCGTTCTGTCATCGTCGTATTAACAACAATGATCTTGTTCTCAATGAACAATATTAATTTCACGTTTCTGAAAAGCGGCGGCTGGCCTAAGTTTGTCGGAACCCTTATGCAGTATCAGTAGCTTCACCAAACACCCGTTGTGGGGAATGTTTAGAAAACTATGGATTCAAATCAAATCCTTTATAATTCTAATTTGAAATATTAAAAAAATCTCTAAATACTTTTAAGCTGCAATTTTAAAATTCTTACCTTATACATACATGACAGTTACTAAATTTCAGGGCCTAAAGAAATATGCCTTCGTTAACAAAGATGTGCTTCTAACCCAGTATATTTTATTGACCAATGGTAAATGTAACATTCTGATTTCTTTATTCTATATGTTTAGAACCGGTTCAGGAATTTACGGAACTGTTCCCTTGCTGGGCGTTTTTGCTGATCGACTCGAAACTGAGAAGACACATTTGGAATTCAATATTTCTTAAGAAGAAGAACTATGTAGCTTCAAACAGTTCTCAGATCATTGAAAAGTTGGCTGCGGCATCGAGAAAGATTGTATTTTTTAAGATAAACAAATCAGTTAATGGGAATTAGTAATAAATATTTAAGAAGAATATAAAACATTGTTTTTGTGCTGCAAGGTTACAGTTTCTTCGCACGTAATTTGGACCAGTTTCATAAAGGTCTAAATAACCCTGTTGGGTCCCGCAACGAAGCTACCGTATCGCGCCCCACGGCTAGAAATTGCACATTGGACGAAAGGGGGCCTAAAATCTTTTGGCGTGTGATAAGTTACGTCACGTTATGTCGTTCGTTATGTTTTTTCGTCATACTTTTCGGGAATTATGTAGTTTCAGATTAACCCTTTGTTGTCGTTTGGTTCTTCTAACCTTGTACATAAATCTCTTAACGTATCTCTCGTTTACATTTTGTTTGGGGAAACTTAGGACCGAACCTTGCGGCGGGCCTTCTGGATACGATTATCTTACAGAGGCGAGCCTTCAACCACCTCCACCACCGGTGCTGAAACGTCGGCGCTTATAGTGAAATCTGGGACAATTGTGTCTCGGAAATTGCTTTCTGCGCTGAACAGTTTTATTGTCATGTTTATATTTTGTGCGGGAAAGAATCTGGCGCTCAACCAGGGTTCCTCCAACACCTTAGGATATCAACTGAAATTCAGCGATCTTTCTGCTCCGCAATCCACAAAGACATAGACTTTCTTCCCGATCTTCGGATCTTGGTTCACGAATTCGGCTTCGAAGATCATCAACTGAGAAAGATCCTTTTTATTGACTGTATAATCAATAGAAAACTCAGACGTTGCAGCATAGACTTGAACCGAGTGTTTGATTTCCATTTCAAACTCTGCCTTATCTACCTCAGCTTCAATATCTGAGGTAGAATTAGTCTCACAATACTCAATTTGAATATGATTCTGATCTGCATATACCTGAGCATTATCAGCCACCGGTATTCTTTTGTTTTCGGCCCGATTTACAGTTAAGCTGTTCCCGAAGCCTTTGCTTTGAATTACCCCGAGCGGTTGTAACTCGGGCCTCCTCGAAAATTCTGGTTGTTGTTCTACTGATTGTACGTAGCTCGTCTTCTAGCGAATTCCTCATTCATCAGTGGGCAGAATCCTAAGTTGTGCTGAACCCCATACATTGAACAGTCGGGTCTCCTGCATTCCGTAGTACAGTGCCGCTCACTGAAACATTTCCTGCAACATGTTTTAGATATTGCAGCTTCTCTTGCTTCTGCAGTTGGGAATGGTTGACAACTGAAGATGGTGTGCAAGCAGCGCAGGGTGGAAGGGTTCTTGTCTTCCCTTTATACTGATCCTTGGCTTACTGGCCTAGCGGAACACTGTTACTGCTAGTGGGTCCATATAATTATTTGGAGTTCCCTTTTGGAGTAGCAGCAACATAACTTGATCCTGGCTTAGCTCCCGAAAACTGGTTCCAAGGACCCTTGTCTGGTCCTTGGCCTCCGAATTCTTGGCCTGCTACTTGCTTAGCGTAGTTGATATGGAATCCATCAGCTTCTTGTTTGCCAGTTTTCACCCGAAGGCGGCCTCTTTCGTTTTCCTCTACGATAGCGATGGCTTGCCGAGTACCTTCCATGAGCTCATATACCTGCCATTCGCGCTTCTTGCGTTCCTTGAATTTAGTGGCCTTCATGATCACTCTATCCATAAGTTCCCAAGGGTAGGCTGCCTTGATCATTCTTATGTGAGGCTTTCCTAGCTGCGAATTCTCACTCAAGCATCTAAGAATCTTCTTTTGATCGTAGTAGACTTTTTCAAGAGCTGCTGAATTCATCCCGCATTCGGTCTCAGCTAGCCTTTTCAGCTTATCTAGGGCACTATCTTCGACTCGGCCCCAGTCTCCGTACTTTTTTTTTGAGCTCCCGAAGTGCTATTTCGTAGCTGTCATCCTGAATTGGCATTACATACAGTATATCTCTAGCTTGCTTCCTCAGACAATCCTTGGGATATTGGAACTTCACTGAGTCGACGATATCGTTCGCTTGCCTACAGTGTTCTATTGCCGAGGTTGATTTGAATCTATGGCCTGAGCTTTCTTCATGCTTCTTGAGCAGCTGTTTCATTCTGTCCTTCAGCTTTTCCTTGATCTCATCTAGAATCTCTGTCTGAATTTATTCGAATTCAGTTCTATCCGTCTTCTCAAATTTGGCCCAGCTCATTGGGTCTTCCCGAAGATACTTGGCTTTCTCAGGAATCGTCTGAGCAAATGAATCAAGCTGGGCTTGCTTGATCTTTCCCTCAGGGATAACCTGAGCGTAGTCCATCGGGTCTGCACCATCTGGTTCCTTTGCCTCGAAAAGATCGACTTCTCTCCCCAATCAATTCTTGCATTTCCTTCTGAAGATTTTCCATGCGACGATCTTGATGTACCTCGACATTGCTTACTAAAGTGCTTGGACAAGATATATCCTGCAATAAGAAAATAAGTTGAGTAGCCGGCATACTTACGAGGCAAGAGCATATCAAATGTAAATTAAACTAGTACATAATAAGATACAATTGATATAGCAAAAGGGAATAAAAAGTATGTATAGCTATCCGTATCCATACAATCATTCCATATAATGTATAGTATCACTACCTCAGTATTATGGAGTACTGAAGTAGTGTTCTATACTAATGCATAATCTCCTCAGGCCATCATACCTAAGCCCATGAAAATAAAATTATGTTCCTAGGCACTCAACCCTGAGTGTGATCATCTTCGTGTTGGAGTTCCATCTCCCGAACGGCTTCCATCATCATTCAAAAATAGTGAAGTCATAATTCAACCCACATATCAACCCCCACAGCTTTGTTAAACTAACTGCTTGACATTTCAGCTGATATGCGGTTGCTCGTCATCTGCATACACTTCTTTTCATTTCAGTGTAGCTCTTCTCTTTAATACACTCTTCGATGGTTGAACAAAATAATAATTGTTTGTTTTTTTCGTGCTCTATGCTGGTCATCTACAGTAACCCATATATAATAATAATAATGGCAAAATAACAAATATTTTTAGTTGTTATGAGGAGCTGTGTCGTTGAAATTTTAAACTAAAAATAGTCAACCATTTCTTGTTTGATTCAGAAATCAAGTGTCTTGAACGACAACAAAGATACTGGCGCCAAACGGTTTAATTTTAGCTGCAAAAATTCGAAACTTTGAACTGCAATGAATCGGCCAGCGATATCAGACGGCGGTTGGCCGAAGTTGTGGACGATACTTCTGAAAAAGTAGCTTTTAATGATTGAACCCCTGCAACTAGTGACTTTTTTGACGTTTCATTTTCCATTTTAGTTTCAGTTTTAACATTTTCGGGAGAGTAAAAGAAGACGCCCTGACATTCTGGGATATGCTATAAATATTCTTAAAACGGATTCGTAGAGTGTTTCGTAAGACAATAAACTCTCTCCTTATAAAAAATTTAAATTTCAGACTGGAAAGTAGTCAAAAAAGGTGTCAAATTTCGGATTTTCGTGGGTTTGGGTTACTGTAGCGAGTCTCAGAGACGAGCTACAAAAATTCTGTAAATTAGGTCTTGTAGAGGGGAACATTCGGACTCAAATGAAGGTTCGAACGTCTCAATTCGTGGGAATGGGAACCATTGACATAGTTTTTTCGTTTTGAAATTCACCAAAAACAGCTACATTTTTTTCCCGAAATTTTTTTTCGAAATCTCAGAAAACATTTTAGTTGTGTTCAATTTTCTTTCAACAATCATCTTCTAAGTAATAATAGTCTATTTTCAAAGAGTACTGAACTTATTTCTAGTGGGCGAATAGTGGTTTACAGTAACAACAAAGAGGTAAAGATATTAGTTTATTGAGCAAATACAAGAATATGACATGCCTTCTTCAACTCAATTCTACTCTGTACCCCTATAAGTTCGTATTTGGGACTGACTGTTTTGTAGTTCTAACTACAGTATTCTACTAAACGGGATAATATTAATATTTTTCTTGAAGTCTATGAGGGACTGAATTTCTAGATACTTCGTACCCAAAATAAACATCGGATCCTGGATTCAGTTCAAAGGTGTCTCAAGACGACAGCACATATTACTGGCGCCTAACGGTTTGTTGGAAGAAAAATCAAACTTTGGATGGTAATGAACTTACAGAGTTAAAGCAATTTTCGTCCTAATTGAAAATTAATGTATTAATGTATATTCCAGCGAAACAGGCTAAATCATATGTATCATGCTTATTGTTAGTCTAGCCTTGGAAGATCACTGTCTTTGAATAATAAATACCACCCCAGCCCAGATCAGCTCACTTTGCTTTGTTCTCTACGGTGTACGGTGTACAAACACAAATATCGAAAACACAACGGTACCATGTTACGGTATCTCACTGAAAACACAAAGATCTCGGAATACTGATACACACGTTTGACACGGAAGAATCCAGGATAAAATAGTGAGGTATCATGTTTTCTTGAAATCTTCAAAAACAGTGTTACCTCCTTTAGTAGGTTAAAGGTCGGGCGCTCTACTCTCAGCGCATAAAATTATTACACAATAAAACGATTCTATCCTTTTCGTGGTCAGAATTTTATCAAAATTCCTTGTGAACAATAAATAAAAAACATTTCTATCAAATGCAATTGTCCGCTATTGAGCACCATTGCTAAAATTTTCTCCATTGAGTTTGCAGCTCGAGTTGCCCTACCGTATACCCTTGAATAAACCTCGTGCAGTTCTGACCTCGTGTGTGGACACATGCAGAGCGTTAGGGTCGCTGATGATTCTGGTTATTGGGTCTTGGAGAGTCTAGACGATTAATGGGTTAAAGTCCAATGTAAAACTTCAAAATATGACCGCCAATGTACCATATAGTTTCTATTCAAAACAAATTATTGGCAAATACCCAGTATTTACTTTGAATTTCTTATCATTGTTATTGGGGGTTCGTTGTTTTCGAAAAGAAAAGTATAAAAGCTAAGCGCATAAACAAGAAAATTCATATTTTAGTAGTAAGCAATTCACAACGATTTTCTTTACTATTTATGTATATACAGTAGATTAGTACTCCATAGCCTTTAAACCGGCCGGCCCGGCATGGGCTCCAAATTTTGGGCGGGGCCGGTTAACCAGCTATGTCTCTACCTACTGCGTTGGATGCCTAGTACTTCAGACAGGCTATATATAATATGTGCAAATGCTGCTGCGTGAGAAAACGCAAGATCAAAACATTTCGGATTCAAATTGTCTACGGTCTCTTCAAGCGAAAGACTATTTCCCGACATATTGTTTTTTTTAGAAAAAATGCGTTTCCTCTTCGCAATCCTTGCCGCTATTCTGGCTTTGTCCTTCGTGCCAATAATCGATGCACAAGGTGTTCAATGCAAACGCGGAGATAATGCATACTGTATAAACACATATTGTCCCAATATACCGTGGTATAAAAAACAGGTAGGTCAAAGTTAGAATTAGAAAGTTAGAAAAGCGCAGTGGGTTAAAATATTGGAAATAACAAGGCTTTCTCATTTTTTGTATTGAATATGGAGAGGGCGACTATTTACCAACATATAATATGAGAAATATCAAATTTAAAAGGATTTCCATTAGTCTGATCATACATATGTATATTTTAGCACTATACACACTGTGAACAAAGCTTCTGTCAATATGACAGGCAGGAGTGTTATTGCCGTTGTACATAGAGATACCAAGATACAAGAGACCTACCAACCATATATATGTTGTGTCAGTGTTGCCTAATTGTAATCATTTTAATAAAATATAGCATTTATTTAAGCATTTATTACTTAAAATTATTATATATAAACTTAAAATACTTAAAAGTATTTTTGATAAATAATATAATGGCGGGTGCTTTAGCATAGTGGTTAGAGCAACGGTCTCTGAATCCGTGAAGATCTGAGGCCGTGGGTTCGACTCCCCGTAGCCGCAGAAGACGGGAAACCAGCAGCTTATTTATCACATGTTTCCTGCCCACGAAGATTGATTGCTAGAAAGAGCCGTCTCTGCTAATTAGATTATGGACTGAATGGCCGAAGCCCTGCAGCGAAGAAATTTACAGTTATTGTGTGATATGCGCGATTACAGGAAATAAATTACTTTAATTTTAAATATAACCAGCCGCCTACGGCGACTGTGTCGCCGTTCTGGAAACATAAGGACCTTTGTTGTAACACTATACTATTGTGTTACATATACATAAAATAATTAAACTCATTGTTAACTTCTAGAGCCGAAGAATGAAATATCTCTAGCCGTTTCTCTTACAATTTTGTTACAATCTAAAGTGTTATTAATATTATTATGTTAATGTTTATCTTTTTTGTTTCCACCTGGTATAAATAAATTGTTGTTTTTACTGTTAAAATAGTTATTTTGACATTGGCATCTCAAACGCATCAATAAGCACAATTTTCTTAACTGCTCAACTAAGCATCCGCAAAACAATCTATGTGCTATCATATCATCTAGACGATCTAAAAGTTGCATTGAAAATTAGATAGCAGCGTTAAAATCTCTTTCAAAACCTAGACTTCATCGCGCAGGGCTGCTAAATTTCGGCCTAAAAAATGAAAATTAGGCACTTCAGAAACAAAATTTTGCAACATCGCACATTGGGTAATAGCGGCGTGATGAATTATAAGTTTTAAAATTATAAAGTAAACATAAGATAATCTTTACAATAGATTACAGTACGAAAATGAACTAAAATTATAAAGCTACAACTAACTAATAGTAAAATGAAGCAATTTCATTATAGTCGACGGATGCATTGCTTGCAAGGGTATACGGTCAGTTTTGTAAAGGAGCGCGGATACTAAGGGGTAATAGACTGAAACCTAACCGGATTAGCGCTCCAGCGCAAGCCTTACAGTTAACCTTACAATGAGCGCCCGGAAAAGGGGCGTGACCGCCGGTCTCTATTTACAGGATGAGTGAATGATTATTTGAAAAAAGCATCACGCCTCAGAAATATAGTAAAGTTTTACTTTTTTCTTACATTTATGCTAAATATAGTACGCGAAGTAGAATATCATATTTATAAATTGTCAATTATTGTTTTACTCATTTTCTAAATTAGGACTTTACTCATTCTCAAAAGTCCCATTAAATGCCTCAGTTGAAGGTCACCTTCGCTTGCAGCGTATATCGGATGGGAAAAGGCACGCGGCGAGAGAGCTACAGCTGGTGAAGAGAGCGCAGACAATTTATTATTGTTATACTGACTTTTCATCTCCCATATTGTAGTTTCAAACATTTGCATTTCTATGAAATAAACTATATATATTATTCCAAAACTAAACAACGTGTTATTGTAACCGGTAAAACATTCAAATCCTTATGTATATATAATTTATTTCGTTTGATTTTCTCACAAAATATTACAACATACTTCCTTAAGGGTCAATCTTGTTGCGGTAGCACGACGGGAAAAGGGCTTGGGAGGTGCGGCTGCGGTTGGCACAACTTGATCATGAGCATTCAAATAGCTATATCTGGCTGCTATATTCTCAAGACTCATCATGGAATTCCCTATTGGCAAGGTTATAGTTTTACAGAAGAACTTCGTAGGTGCATCTCGTATGGCAATTATGATGTTGTGCGGAGTTAGACTGCATGTACACCGTAGTTGGCTGAAAAGGTGCAAATATAAAGTCTGTTTTAAAACCTAGACTGTAACCGAAATAGAATTTACCCCTCTACAAGACCCAATTTACAGAATTGTTTTAGCTCGTCTCTGAGACTCGCTACAGTAGGAACTATAGTAACAAGAACTTTACAAGGTGGAACCTCATGCTGGACCCAAATACGAAAACCAGAAAGCCGTTTGTAGTTAACGTGCCGCTATTACCGGCAAAATTGCAATTTTGAATAGGAAGCCGGTCATCGCGGCACGTTAACTACAAGCCGCGCTTGCAGTCTAGGTTTTCAAACGGACTATATATATTCTTCATCTTAAGAACAAATTATCGACAAGCTTCGATGAAGCGATAAATTACAATCATTTAAAAAAAAGCTCAACTTTTGAAAAAATAAACAGTTGTAGTAACGAATAACACGTTTATTGAAATATAACGAGGAGATTTCGAGGCATACGGGTTTTTCCCTTCGCGACCTGGTTATTTTTCCAGTACGTGTATATTCGCTACTAATACCAAATAAATTTTTCAGAGCCAAAATGTTGCTAATGATTTAGAACGAAGTTACTGTGCTGGCAGTATACCAAAAAACTCCGGGGTCACCCGGACCACGCCCCCAAACCCCATATTGACAACTACTTGTTCGACTTATTTTGTTCTTTATTGCGGTTTACTAATAAACAAAGACCTAAAAACTACTGTTACTAAACTATACTAAACCACTCTGCAGAGTTACAATTACTTCTCCGTTTAAAGGTCGAAATGTCTAGCTAGAGTGATGTCCTGAATTTACGCAAGTTCGTTTGCCCATTGCTCCCCTAGGTAAAAGTAAAGAATCGAATCTTGTAAACCCAGTACGGTCCCGTAAACAAAGGGTGGGGGGGGGTTATTCTTTACTAGTGGGGGGGGGTAGTTCTTTTTATATCCCTCCCCATTCGTCAACTCACTCTTTTCTGCCGATGTTCTCTCTCCAATAACTGATGCTGGTAACTGTCTTGGCTCCAAAATCAGTAAAGAAAACGTTTGTTGTGGTTTCTTCGCGCATACCGTAGAAGTAATCCTTACGGCGCTAAAAAATGCAAATATCAGACAATCTCATAGGGCATTTTGTGGAGAATTCAGGGCAATTGAAGAAAACTTGCTTCACAACCCGAATACCGTAGAAGACTTTGATTGTGCTCCTTACATGTGAGCATATTTAGGTTCAATTTCTCTTTTATTATTTGAATTTCACAATAGTATCATTAAAGTTAAGACTCAAAGGTCATTTGAGTAAAAGGCTTACACTTAGCTTACAAAAATTAAAACATAAAAGAGAAAGTATATGGTATTGGCTTTTAAATTCGAAGTTCTCTTGGGGTCCAAGGTATCCGGGGGACCGAATTTTTCATTTTTTCGGTCCCCAAGATACCTGGCCATCCAAATAAGATGAGGGCAAACCTGTGATATATTAATGAAGTTCTTGCCGTATTGTCTCGAAGGTCCCGCTTTCTGGAGGTGATTTTTGATAGTCGATTTGTCTTGTGGAACACACTCTACTACGTCCCATGAGCCACCTTCAAAAGTTAAAATAAAATATTTTTTGTTTTAAAGTAAGAACTTTTGATAGAATACTGAAAGAAAACTGAAATTACGGATTTGTACGTGGTGAAACTCCGGTGTTACTCCACAGCTAGTCGAATTCACCTTTTAGGCACGGTGCCAAAACTGCGAGCGTGCTTTTTGTTACCGAAACTGTGTCAAAAAATAAAGTATCCATTCCCAAAAACTCCGGTTTCCTAAAAAATGCGTGAATTTTCATAAAAAGAAGTACAATAGTACTAGATGTGCAGGTTGTCGTTGTGGGAACGCCTTAAATTCGATCAGTAGGTTTTCGTTGCAAGAGTCGACTACCTTTTTTTTTAAAAGGACGAAAATGACTATTTCGACTCGATGTGACTCATTAACAAAGAATATTAATAATTTCCCACCTTGTCGTTTGATGAAGAAATGTTTTACTTGTCGGTAAGCTGTCTCATTTATTTCCTCATTATAGATATCCGCCAATAACTCGAAATCAATTGTCCCATAAATTCCTAATACTTGCTTAGTTTTTCCTTGATAATGTTCTATATAACAAGGAAAGTATGCTAATGAGTCAGCAAATGATACATTTCCTTTATAGACAGGCCGCCAATGGTCTCGACGAGGACCTGCAAATTATAATCGTTTAGTATTCTTTACAGAGGGTCCTGCTAAAATGACGCAGCGCACTTACAGTAAGGACTACTAAAACGCAGCAACACAATGCCAGGGCTGGGAATTTGGCGGGCCGGGCCGGCCCGTTTCTCAAATACAAAACACATTCAAAAAATCGTCTATCGCAGACACAATTTTTATGAAAAAATCGACTGATTTAGGTTCATATTTTGATAATAGTATTCAGAAACATAAATAGGTGAAGATTGTTGCACTCTTTATTGTTTATGCCGAAAAATAGCGCTGAAAACTAACTTTTCTGCAAATATCCGCTAAACGGCCCGGGCCGAAAATTTGAAAAACGGGCCGGCTCGGGCGGCCTCTTCCCAGCCGTGCACAGTGCTAAATCGCAACGCACTGCCTGCTAAATTAACGCAGCGCACTGCCTGCTAAATTAACGCAGCGCACTGTTTGCTAAATTAACGCAGCGCACTGCCTGCTAAATTAACGCAGCGCACTGCCTGCTAAATTAACGCAGCGCACTGCCTGCTAAATTAACGCAGCGCACTGCCTG
>JAQGAV010003715.1:0-11814 GCA_034691345.1 Phasmarhabditis papillosa | reverse complement strand
CCCGGCCCAAGTGCCAAAAAGTCGGCCGGGCCGGGCCCAGGCCGGGCCGGGCCGGGCCGTGCCGGAAAAGCCGGGCCGGGTTAACAGCTCTGCGTTTGAGAACACCGCCGTTAGGGTACGGCAGTATCATGAAACACAGCGGTGTTTCATGAAAAACAATGTATTTTTAGGACCTGATAGGCTTTGGTGGGAAAAGAGCCCAACTATCGGATTGTTCATTTATTTTTATAAAACGCTGCAACCTATCGTGATACGTGATGAAAACAGCTCTTGTAGCAGAATATAAATGTTACCGTGTTTCAGGTATTTATCCACACCATTGTCAATATTGTGCGAAGCCATTTACCGTTCATGAGGCATTCAAGCTTCATTTGATAAATACCCACAAAAATGATGTAGCCTACCGGTGTTATAAGTGCAAACTGCAATTCAAGGTATGTATGGAGCCCAGGCATCCGCTGGTCATTTATTGAAAAAACAGCAAAAGTTAAAAATACTAAAGGTCTGTTCAGTGTGTTTCCAATATTCCCAACTCTGTAATTATGAGTATGAGTTTGTATGAAGCCAGGACTCTGAAAAAAACTACTTTGATAACTATTTCAAGCTTTAAGAAATAACTGCTAATCAAACAAGAATTGAGCTGAGAACAAAGTCAAAACAGGCTGTCCTGTTTGGGGCCAGGCTTATGCACGAATTTCAACATAGAAAAATCACCCGATTTTCCAGCCGAGCTGCCCATCTGCCCTGAACTGGATAACTTTGAGGAATTCTTTGTATCTTTTTGTATATCAATATTTCAGGACGAGGCCAATCTTCAGACTCATATGACTTCGCATGCTAACGATCCCGTTTACCAGTGTACAGTATGTTTTAGGAAGTTCGATTCTGCTTCGAAACTAAAAGAACATGAACAAAATCACAGTGATGACAAGCCATTCAAATGCAGCAAGTGTAACAAAGGATTCTTACGAGAGTGTCATTATAACCATCACATGAATATGCATCAAGGTGGGTTGAAATCTTGAATGTATTTTATAAGTTATGGGGGAGAACTCTATGAAGTTGCTTCTATCTGAAGGACAGGGGGCCTGGACACATCCTTTTAGACTGTATACCTTTGAAAAACTAGAAAAATCTAACCGGAATTTCGAATTGTTGTACAATCTACTTTGATACCTCTTTACTTTGTTTTCTCTTACATTTCTGCTCTCAATCCACAGGGAGAGTTTGGCGTTTAAGCCCGTTTTCAAATTCCCGGGCCAAAACAGGGTTCCGGCCGAGCCCGCGTTTTAATCTGTGGCTCGTTTTTTCGTGCCGAGCTGTCAACTCGGCACTACAACTCCACTACAACTTCCAACTGAATAAAATTACTTTTATATATTTTAGGAACGGCCCTCTTCGACTGTGAAATTTGTGGCAAAGCATTCAACACGAACGGGAATCGTCGAAAACATCAGTTAATTGTGCATCTCAATGATAATACTGATTAGGATAGGGGTAATATCCAAATTGTTAAACTGATCTTTCACATTTTTGTTTTGTTATCTTTTCGTTTTTTAATAAAGTTATTTCTTTTATATAAGTCGTGCCATAAATTTTGACAAGTTTATTTTATACTTTCGAAAAGTTGAAAAAAGGTCATTGGAAGGAGCCGAGTTATATAAGTTCAGATGGGTGGAGACCTTCCAACGTCCATGGAGAGAAACAATTCCGGATTTTTCCCTATATCATATTCATCAGTACCCCAATTGCTTAAGATCTGATCAACTTCGCTGGTTATCTCGAAAAGGGAAAGTCTGGCTGAAAACTAAGATAACTGAACTATAATCCTTTTCGACTATAACCAAACACTATCTAGCCTATACTCTACATATATATTATCTTTATTAGGATCATTTTAAACAAAATGCATTCGGAATTGCTTATAAAAGTGGGAGAATATTGAGAAGGTGCAAGGCTACTGGCAATTGTGAGGTGAGTGAGTATCCGGCAAAGAGGGGAATTTAGCCTTTCCCACCAATTGTATCCGCTAAAAAATGTTTTACAAGATTCCGGAAACCAATAGTAGTTGAAATTGAAAGTCCCTTGAGAACTTGTCCAGTGTCGCTCATTCTGAACACCTTTGTCCACCATTTCCCTTATTGCGTCCACATCTCGATTACTGTTATGCTTTGAATGACTAATCTAGACTGCAACCGGCAGCCTGTGCTCACATTGCTTTCCAAATTCGTCCTATTCGTTAATCACTATTGTTTTCGCCTTATTCTATATTAAATCTGTTCTCTCTTCTACACCACAGTATTGGGGGGGGGGGGGGAAACACCAACTTCACTTAACATCCACTAGATCCAAACTATAGATTTCAAGAATAGAGAAGCCGTAGCTCCGGCGTATTTTTTCGATCCACCGCACCTGATCGCAAAATGCACGCACGTTTCTGCAAAGTAGAATCAGACAATTTCGCCAAGTACCGGCCTCGCACTGGCAAAACTGTCACAGGCAGAACTTGAATTCTCTACACGGCGTTATTACACTCGGTTATTAGTATACCACCTCCGAATCCCATTTTGCATGCTAATGTTTTACTTTATGAAGTGACTAAATTCACCAGGGATATCGTTAAACTCGGTAAGCAGCTTTAAATCCAGCAATCAACTTCTGTAGAGAGGGTGAGAAAGATTCAGCACTGTTTGATATTTAACTATCCCACTCTGTGGCGACTGGTAGATGTACCAAGTCTACCATAAGCAGAATGATACTAACCTAAGGGTTTAAAAAATAAATAGAGGTGGTTATCCGGCCGTCCCGGCCCTGCCCGACGTGGGTTTCAAAAGCTCTGAAAATAACTACGGGTTTTCAAGGAGCATAGAGAAAACAGGAAAGGAACGATATCAGACTGACAAGAACAAGTTGAATACTGAAAAAAGGCGGACTCCTACTCTTTTTATGGGTTAGATTGGGCGGGTTCCAAGGAGAGTAAAGAAGCCGTGTTAAGAACTCTACGTACTCTACTTAAATATTTATAAGAAATCTGCTCTTTACTCTTGAGAAGACTATACATCATGCATTACTCGATGGCACACGTCAGGAGTCATAATACACCCCGATCACTTAGGATTTCTCTAAACTATACATGAATGAGTTTATTTATAGACAAAGTAGTTAGACAATTGCTCAATAATATGAAAAAGCTGAATTGAATGCCATCAATGAAGTTGTGACAGTTTGTCAAGCAATGATTTCGAATGAAATGATATACAAAGAACGGATAGAAGATTCAAAAAGCAAATTAGAGAGGCTTACGAGGTAAACTTGTACCTAAAACTACGGGTTCCCAATTCCAATGTTATTTGTTAAAAGTTTCCGGGTTAGCATAGTATTACGTTGGTTTTATTACATAGTTTTCGAATAAGTTTTTCTGAAAACTGGAAGCCTATGAGGTAATAAACATATCACATAAATGATCCGCAATGTTCCAAATATAAAATCTTTGTCATATTTGAGTTCATTGACCGTTTTGCTATATTGTTCAAAGCAATTTAAAGTTTTCCGGAAGATATATGTGTTTATCTTTTTTCAGGCTCGTCAATATGCCTACAACTTACTGAAAACGTTGGCTGATTTTTCGCAGCACGAGTATTAACTTATTTTAAAACAACGTTGTACACTATTACTAATTTGATTCGAATGAAAATAATTAATTTAATGCATTCTATGCTTCAACCGGGCTGTACAAGCTCAAAGAACTTACGAGGATGTTTATATCGGCCATATAATAATAGAGAAGCCTTTATAATAAGACGTGTCAGAAGCCTTATTGCTGGTCGATCTCAGTATATTTTGGGTGAGATAACAACATAGGTTCAGTGTTTTCCAAATATTTTCAAACAAGCCGCTGTCAGGGGCTGGCCTTGCACTTGACATCTAACATAGTATTCCATATTCCTTCATTATTTTTTCAGCAGTAAATTTTGAAATACAGATTATCATCTTCGATTATCATCTTCGAATACAACATTCGGATATGGCTAGCGCTGAATCTTCTAATCAACTGGTTTTCTACTTTTCGAAAGTATAAAATAAACTTGTCAAAATTTATACATCATACTTTGCCACGGAACATCGTTCCTTAGACTGGCACGAATTATAAAAAAAATACCTTTATTAAAAAACAAAACGATAACAAAACCAACAATGTGAAAAATCAGTTTAACAATTTGTATAGTACCCCTATCCTAAGCAGTATTCTCATTGGGATGCACAAGTAACTCATGTTGTCGACGATTCCCGTTTTGGTTGAATGATTTACCACAAATTTCACAGTCGAAGAGGGCCGTTCCTAAAATTTAAGTTGAGTAAATTTTTTTAAAAGAAACGCATTGGTTTCCCCCTCTGAATTGTTTATAACAATTTCTCTGACGGGCTGTTGTTTAATAAGTATGCAGACGTTGGCAGCTCAGCCGGAAAAAATGAGCCACAGATTAAAGCCCGAACCTTATTTTGGCCCAAGCTCGTTTGGGCCCGAATCCCGGGATTTGAAAACGCGCTCAAACACTCAATTCTAAGTGGGCGGCGGATTGAGTTCAGAGGGGTAAAAGAAACAAAGTAAAGAGCTATAGTCGGATTCAAGAATAATACAGCCGTGTAACATAAGATTCGGCGCGAGGCTGAAAAATAAATGTTTTGTCTGAGACATACGAAATGAAGGCAAACTTGCAAGTTGCAACTGCAGGTCCGCGCGCGTAAATTGCCAGCGGCTGCAGTATTAAAATGGTAAAATGCACAGCTTATACGGCGTTATTACTTTTGAATTCGACTATATCAACGTATCTCTTATTAAATTTAATTTGAAAGACCGCTTAGTGTTGTCTAGTTTATCAACGGTATACAGTCTAATAGGCCGAGTCTAGGCCCACAAACCAGAGTGGCTGTCCTTCAGATGGAAGCAACTTCATAGAGTCCCCTCACCCCATAACATAGTATACTTTCAATATTTGAACCCACCTAAATGCAGATTCATGTGATCGTTATAATGACACTCTCGTAAGAATCCTTTGTTACATATGCTGCATTTAAATGGCTTGTCATCACTGTGATTTCGTTCATGTTTTTTTAGTTTAGAAGCAGCATCGAATCTCTTGGAACAGACTGTGCACTGATAGACGGGATCGTTAGCATGAGAAGTCATATGAGTCTGAAGATTGACCTCGTCCTGAAATATTGATATACAAAAAGATACAAAGAATTTCTCAAAGTTATACAATTCAGGGCAATTGGGCAGCACGGCCGGAAAATGCTATGTTGAAATTCGTCAATAAGCTTGACCCCAAATAGGAGAGCCTGTTTTGACTTTCTTCTCAGCTCAATTCTAGCTTCAATAGCAGTTATTTCAAATAAGATGGGCCGGTTTAATTAGAGTAAAAAATCTGAAAGATTGAAATAGTTACTTATAAAAATAGTTTTTTTCATAGCCCTGGCTTCATATATACTCATGACTATAAAGACTCATAATTACAGAGGCCTTTAGTTACTATTTTTAATTTTTATGTTGTTTTTTTAATAAATGACCAGCGGGTGCCGTTACATACCTTAAATTGCATTTTACATCGATAACATCGGTAGGCTACATCATTTTTGTGGATATTTATTAAATGCATCTTGAGAGCTTTTTGTTCGATAAATGGCTTTGCACAATATTGACAATGGTATGGGTAAATACCTGTAACATGGTAATATTTATAGTCTGCTACAAGAGCTGTTTTCAGCAAGTATCATGAGAGGTTGCAGTGTTTTATAAAAATAAAAGAACAATTGGATAGTTGGGCCCTTTTCCCACAATAGCCGATCACGTGCCAAAAATACATTCTTATTTATGAAACACCGCTGCGTTTCATGATACAGCACAGCCATACCCTAACAGGAGCTCACAGGAGCTCGTCCAGACAATTGACGCTAGCTGAAATCTGTTTCGTTTGGTAAACAAGGGGACTTTCAAGCAGTTACCGTCCCTAAAACAAGTTTTGTGTGCTTTTATCCATCATAAGAACTTTTTTAGGCCTCAGTCAGGGTATTCAGCGTTGCAACCAGGGATGTCCGGAATTCCGGTTTCCGGTTTCCGGTTTCCGGTGATTTTCGAAAATTTCCGGTTTCCGGCTGTTTTAGAATTCCGGTTTCCGGTTTCCGCAATTTGTGTTTTCCCATTCCGGACAACCCTGGTTGCAACCCTACAAACCTGTATGCAGAATATTGTGTACTTCTAAATGACTTTTCCTTGCGAACGACCTTCCACATACATTACATGCGAATGGTTTCTCACCTGAAACAAAGAAATGAGTTAGGAAATTAGGCTTTTTGGATTTTCAATGTATACTCGGATATTTCACTCAAATAGGACTATTGTTCGAAATTATCAGTAGCATACACTAAGCTATGGAAAACTTCATTGGATATGGACAAACAAACGTCAAGAATATTTTAAAACTCACAAGGAGGGTCGGATACGCTTGAGATTTGGTAAACCATATAATACATTTTGAAGAGGTAACCAGTTTTCGAAGAAAAACAAACTGGTTACCTCTTAAAAATCGTACTAAATCCCAACCATAATTCCGAAAATCCTTTATAACACTGTTTTTTTATAAATTGAATTGTCACAATTATCTAGTCGTAGCGGTATAGTCTATAACAAACAAAAGACCGCATAGCGCGGTGGTATCCATAGGCTTCCGCAATTGTGTATTTGTCTTTTTCTACATATGATACAAAATAAAACTTTCACAATATATTTCATATTTATATTTCACATATTCTAAATATTTCACAAGTTAGTAGTAAAACTAACCAGTATGGGTTCTTATATGTGCTGTCATTATCCATTTATAATTAGTTGAATACGCACAATGTTCACATTTATACTTCATCGATTGAGCTACCGTCTTGGTGAACTCTAATTTTGCCTGCAACAAGAATATTGAAATGTAGTTTATTGGGACCGTTTACGGGCAATTTCCGGACTGGGGACATTCAGCTCTCATTTGTATTAGAGCGCGTTTATCGCTAAAGTTAAACTATAGAATAGGGCATTTTAGTGCCGCTAAGGCACCTAGAAACCTAGGGGCTAATTCAGGCTTAGTATACTATTTATTAGAAAGCTAAAATATATCAAAACGTAGAGTATTTAATACAGGATTTAAAGTCAGAAAAAGTGTAAATATGTAGAGTCGCGGTCTAATCAGGCCTGGGCTAATGTGAGTCGACGTCACATTTTTAACAAAGGGGGGTTCCGCAAAATTTTTTTTGAACCTTCACGTAAGGGTGATCCGCAAATTTTTTGAAAATTTTGAAGATTTGTGAAAATTTTCTCTTCGGCTAACTTAATCATTTTCAGTTCCAGCGACGACAGGATTCAACTAAATGGCGAAATTTTTGGGTGATATTAATTGTTGTACGTTGTTTCCATTTAATAAATTGTCATATAAAATGATTTGTATGTAAATCTAATTATAATCAGTAGAAAGAATTTATATGAATTACTACATTAGACTGCAGGACAAAAACAAATGAAAAAGGTATAAATATAACATATAATATATATATGATATTGAAAACATGAATTTTAATTTGTTTATATCAGTATAATAACGATGGTAAACCCCCCATGTCAATTCGCTGATCGATTGAAATTTTGGAAGTTAGTTGTCAATAGAGCGCATTTGCTGGACACGTGATCGGTGTTTGGGACAGTTCTATGTTGCTGTACAAGTGAAGACATGGGGAGGGAGAAGTTGGTATCTCTGAGCGAAATAAGTGATCTTTCGTTTCCAAAGTGGGGCAAGTGCTCGTTTGTGGAACCTAGTCTCCCTGAGTGCCCTGATTTACGCGGATTGAAGGCAGATGTTAAGGATCGAGTAGTCGTAATGCTGGAAGCACGAAAGACATCGGAAGGAGTGGCGAAGATTAGGGTTGTTGGGTACATAGATCTAGCGAAAACACCGTGGCCAACTTACGAAGATGACACATACAGAAAACGGCCTGCCCAACAAGATGTGTGCTCTTCACCCCAAAAGCAAAGGTATGATTTAGTCTAATTACATATTAAGTAATATATTTTTTGGGAGAACAAAGAGAAAAGGCCCAGGAAGATACATGCGAAAGAAATTGTACAAACAGTACTTTTCCTTTGGAACTGGATTGCAAACTCTTGACGCCGTGTTTGAGGAAGAAACTGGTTATTGCAATGGGCGAGTGAGAAGCGATGCCACCCAAACAAGAACTTTGACTAGTATTTACGGCGTTGAAACCAAGTATGAAAAGGCAACATTAGTAATCCTGTTGAAGGGTGGATCGGATAAGACAAAAGTTATAAGGGCCCTCAGCTACGTGAAAACAGGAGACCGTAAGAATTCAGAGAGGAGAGGCATACAAATCGAATATCGGATGCTTACCGAACTTGTTGGGCTTACTGAAGATGCAGTGATCTTTGTAACAAGGAATGTAGGAAGCTTTACGGCGCAGTTTGACCCGTTTCTGAACGAACTTGATCTAATGGGGTGTGGAAAGTTGGCCCAATATCTCCAGGTAGTGAAAACAACTGCGATGAAACGGAAGAGAAACAGCAG
Source organism: Phasmarhabditis papillosa (assembly GCA_034691345.1). Lineage (NCBI taxonomy): Eukaryota > Metazoa > Nematoda > Chromadorea > Rhabditida > Rhabditidae > Pellioditis > Pellioditis papillosa. The sequence goes on along the minus strand of JAQGAV010003715.1, from coordinate 3,196 downwards.
GAAGACACCGTTGATTCTGGGAACAAGGAAGAAACCGTTGATTCTGGGATCAAGGAAGAAACCTTTGATTTCATTTAGGAGTACACAATATTCTGCACACAGGTTTGTAGGGTTGCAATGCTGTATCCCTATTCTTACTGAGACCTAAAAAGTTCTTGTGATGGGTAAAAGTACAGAAAACTTGTTTTAGCGACGGTAACTGCTTGAAAGTCTTTCTCATTGTTTACCAATCAAAACAGCTTTCAGCAAGTCTCAATTGTCTGGACGAGCTCCTGTTAGGGTATGCTCCTGTATAATGGAACACAGATGTGTTTCATAAATAATAATGTATTTTTGAAACCTGATAGGCTTTGGTGGCAAAAGAGCACTATCCGATTGTTCCTTTATTTTTACAAGACACTGCAACCTCTCATGATGCGTGCTGAATACAGCTCTTGCAGCAGACTATAAATATTACCATGTTACAGGTATTTATCCATTCCATTGTCAATATTGTGCAAAGCCATTTACCACTAAAGTTAATTTGAAGATTCATTTAATAAATTTCCACAAGAATGATGTAGCCTACCGATGTTATCGATGTAAACTGCAATTTAAGGTATGTACGGAGCTCAGGCATTCGCTGGCCAGTTATGTCAAAACAACACAAAATCAAAAATAGTAACTAGAGGTCTGTTCATGGTGTTTGCGACACCATAGAAATAGAAATAGAAATATTTATTGATTTCCAGAAAACACAAACAAATAAAAATTGAGTTGAGAACAATGCCAAAACAGGCTTTCTTTTTTGGGGCCGAGCTTTTGCACAAATTTCAGCATAGAACCCGATTTTCCTTCCGAGCTGCCCAACTGCCCTCAATTGTATTACTTTGAGAAATTTTTTGTATCTTTTTGTATATCAATATTTCAGGACGAGGCCAATCTTCAGACTCATATGTCTTCTCATGCTAACGATCCCGTTTATCAGTGTACAGTCTGTTTTAAGAGATTCGATGCTGCTTCTAAACTGAAAGAACATGAACAAAATCACAGTGATGACAAGCCATTCAAATGCAGCAAGTGTAACAAAGGATTCTTACGAGAGCGTCTTTATAACGATCATATGAATCGGCATCAAGGTGGGTTTAAAATCTTGAACGTATTTTATACAAGTTATGGGGGCTCTATGAAGTTGCTTCTATCTGTAGGACAACCACTCTGGGTTCTAGGCTTAAACTCGGCCTATTATACCGTTCAAAAACTAGAAAAAAACTAACCGCTTTTTCAAATTAACTTTAAAGCTACTTTTATACCTCTTTACGTTGTTTTCTTTTACCCTTCTGCTCTCAATCCGCCTTCCTGGTATAGTTAGTTGTTTGGGTCGTTTTTCAAATGCCCGGGCATTTGAAAAACAAGTTAAAAAAATAATTTTATTTAATTCAGGAACGGCCCTCTTCGACTGCGAAATTTGTGGCAAACCATTCAACACGAATGGGAATCGTCGAAGACACCAGTTACTCGTGCATCCAAATGAGAATACTGATTAGGATATGGGTAATATCCAAATTGTTAAAGTTGTTATTAAGACTGATATGTCAAATTGTTGGTTTCTGTTATATTATTGTTATTTTGTTACTCAAATATATTGAATAAAGGTTACTCTTTATTTATAAACGAATTAAGGTTGTTATTATTATACTTGTGGGGTTACAATTTGAGGTTGTCTAGCTTAAAGGCACGGTACACTGAAAATGTTATTGTCCATTTTATAGTTTTATATTATTCAGATTGAAAAATTATCGAAAGTGATATAAATATCAAAACAATTGAAGAAAAACGAATGATTTCAGAGCATGTTGAGTTTTTGGTATATCTGCTATGTTTAACTTGGGTTACTGTAGTTAAATTAATAATAAATGTGCTGAAACACCTAATTTTATACGAAATATTGTAATTATCTCGCGAGCACTTACGTTTTCAGCCATAAAAATTGAAGGCATGATTTTACTTTTTCGAATTTGGTCGCAGTAGTGTACATAACCATGCCGCACGCAACCATCCCATTCAACTCAAAAATTCAATTTTTTTTTTTTGAAGTTTCCAGCGGCGGTTACCCGCAAATCAGCTGTACGATGCGTGGAATTTATCATGGCTCATGTCTCTGAACTCAGAATTGAAAACTCTTTCTAATGAAACCAAGAAATAATAATTCTAAAATTTAAACGATCCGAAATTATACTTTACTCAAATACATCACGAAACGCGAAATTAGCGCTGCGCTTTGGTTGGATCTAGGCATTTACATTCAGTTATTATTTATTCTGAAAGGGATAATCGTGTTTTGCTTGCTGTTTCCTTATATTTAACTTTATGGAAGAAGTAGCAGTTGATTGGCAAAACGATAAAATTCAGTCGTTCTAATTGTTGTTATTCTTTGTTGAAAAGAAAAATCTGTTGTTACCACTGTCTAATTTTTTAATTTACTCAAAATAAAAGGGTGTTCAGAACATCGGCCTCTGTCGCCTCTGCTGGCGGCAAAGGTTATAGCCTTTAGTTGACCTACACGCAGGATGGCAGAAATTTTAATCCACTATAACTCGGCTCAAAATGATCGTAAAAAAATCAAAATTTTTGAGTGTACCGTGCCTTTAATCAAAAAGGAGATAATATTCATTGCAGAATACGATCCTAGATCGCAACGTTGCGTCTAAACACAACACATTCTTGCGACGAAAGCGTTGAATCTGATTTTACCATTTGAAAATTTGAAAACTACCAAGGAGAAATTTATAAAAAAGGTAAGCAATTTTCGATAAGAACTGAATTCTTTTCAATGATGCATTATGATAGTTTCAATATATTACCTTTTAGCATGTGTATCAAATTTCGCTGCGCACTTTCCATCAGTCTGATGCATTTTGCATTTTGCGTCTCGACAAACTCAAAGTGTGCGCACTAGTGCACACCAGAGCTGCGCGGAAGTAAAAATTTTACTTACGGAAGTGACTTCACGGGGTTACGGAAGTAAATTTTCGGAATTTTAACGGAAGTTGAGTAACGTAAGTGAGCAAATGACTTCCGTTTTACTTACGGAAGTCATTTGCTCACTTACGTTACTCAAGTGTTCCGTATATTAGGGGAAAACTTCCGTAAGTAAAACGGAAGTAAAAAGGGAAAAATAAGCAAAGAAAAAGTGTAAAACCGCATTAAAAAATAA
>JAQGAV010003714.1:0-11814 GCA_034691345.1 Phasmarhabditis papillosa | reverse complement strand
TGGATTCTTCCGCGAAGCGGCCCCCCTTACTAGCTGGCGCCGCAGGCCTATACACTAGCTTCTTGGCGGACCAACCACACTTTCTATTTTGATAATAACTGACAGAAAATGACACTTTTTGACAAATTATTACAGTAACAACACGAGTAAAATATATTGAGTTTTTCCACTCCACATCCTTCTATGAAGTTTCTTTGCTGCCACCCTAAAAATCATTTTCTATTGAAAACTGCATTTCCAAACTTTCCCAAAATTTACAGAAGTTTGATAAAGTAAAGCAAGTACTAAGAAATCTAAAGCGCTAGACTAGATCCTTTCTGAAAGCAATATTTACGCCCAAATGATCTTTCTAAGCGCTTGAAATTGTATGAAAAGAGCACGAGGAGAATCAAAGAACGTTCTTTATGCGTCCAGAGTACATCTATCTTATCCGCTTTTTATATTTGCCAAAGTTACAAAATATGAGCTAAAGAATGCTAACTCTGACGGAATACCAAAAAATGATCCTTATGACTTATTGTGCACAAATAGCAAATGTCGCCACTGCAGCTGTTGAGTCTCTGATTCGGAGAGTCTGAACTTCGCGCACTAATTTGTTTTTATTTTTATTTTGCAAAAGAATGAGTACAAAAATGTACAAATAAGCAGAAATGTCTCTAATGAAAGGATAATTAACGAGGAATTACAGTTAATTTAAAGTAGTTAGTTACGTCAGGGCAGTCTTTTAGTGTTATTTATGAATTTCGTTATTAAAGTTTTCTAAATCGGCCGATAATTCGATAGGTAGAAGTAGAGGTAACCACACCTAAGTATACAGACCTCTGAACGGGCGGAGCCGGGCGGGGCCTGAAATTTTACCAAAAAATTGACCTTGACCCGGCCCGGCTCGAATTTCACACCAAGGAAAATATGCCATTTTTTGTATATCTGAAAAACAAAATACGTTGTTTTTCACATTTAGTAAAAATCTGGAAAATGTTCTGGGTAAGGGGGGACCCTTACCTGATTATCTACAGTTTTTTTGCAACCTCGGCCCGGCCCGGCCGGTCCTACGATTGAGAGGTCTGCACCTATACGACTGCAACAATCGAGTTACAACTAGTTTATTTCCCAGTGACTTAAAACAAAAGCTTATGTCTAGAGCTATATGGAAATCAGTCATAGCTAAACAGAAAGCCTCTGGAATACGAAGACATAACAATATTGCTATTTTTCTTACTAACAACTAATTCGAGGCGTCAAAATGACATGTTTTAGTCGGGAAATCGGTATTGTCATAGTAGCTAGAAGGTACCGTAACCTGTAATCTTATTCTTGATATGCGTGTTTTGTCCATAATTTACATTTTCAAATAACCGATAACAAAGCGCCAGGGCTTGCATAAATACAAAATAATTAGTGTTCTCTGGAAAAGACGGCGATAGTGTTTAGGAAATGGATCGGCTTAACTTTTCTAGAAAATAGTTTTCCAAATTCAAAATATCGAATTTGGAATACTTTACACCTACTGAATGATCAAAAAAGAAGGCTGGAGTTGAGTCTTAATGTATCTAAAAACTATAAATGATAAAATGGAACTAGATGACAAGAATTCTGTAAGGTTTTGTGTGTTGAACATATAAGCAGCTGATAGTTGGCTTAATCATATATATTTATCTTTGGTAATTAGCAAATAGAAATACGGAAAGAGTTAAAAAGTGTAGTAGCTCATTGCAATAACTATACAAGTTGTGCTTTACGAGTCACTTTCTTGGGGTGCGTTGGTTTCATCCCCATATAACATTCCGAAAACCTCACTTCAAGTCTTTGTTCATACCCAGGGATACTAATAAAAAAGCAGCATCACGAAGTAGACATATTAACAACAAATCATTAAAGGGGCTCACTACATTTTGGTGATGTTGGAAAACAAATTTCATTTACCCCTAGCACCTGGACAACTGCTTTCCATCAGGGACCATGATCGGATTAATCACTTGATAAAATTCAACTAAAACATTGTTATTAAGAGTACTTTTTACACACACATTGTCTCCAGAGAGAAACAAATTTCACCGGCATCGTGTTTTGGACACGTTCGTTGAGTCTTATTGGTCAGCGAAAACAAATATGAGTATTAAACGTTCGATTGAACAAAACTTTTCTGATAAAAACGGATACCGTAAATTTCTCCAGAAACTTTGTGAAATATTGTGGCATTAGTTTCGTTTTACATGCAGTCCTTACCTGCAAGCGATTTTTATAATGTGTCACTCTGGGTATAGGGTATATTTATAGTAAGAACACATGTAGTTTGTACCTGCTCATATGAATCTCAATTATTACGATCAGATTGAAATATTTTTCATCGTTCTCACGGTTGGATAACGCATTTGCTACATTTTGCAACATTCCCATTGTACAATACGAATTTGTCTCGGTTACTAACATCAGCATGAACATTTACGATTTATCTTTTTTTCTTTAAGGACAGACAATGAATATGCAAATAATATTCAGTTTCTCCCATCTGTTCAATAGGAATCGGCGTCAATTTCTTTTCAGAAGTGAGAAAGTCAATGTGAGAGTCCGTATAAAGGAAAATGCGTTCGCAAACTTTACATCAAACGAGAAATGTTGTGGCTTCTACTGATTCTGCTTTCAGTCACTTACAGTGGTACGTTTACAACTCTTTAAAATGTTCTACCATGGAAATTTCTATAAATTGAGCTGGTTAAAAGCTAATTCAAGTTCCAATAGATTATTCACAAAAAGCTGAAGCGGTAATCAAAATTCCCAGAAACCTTGATTGTAACATATTGAATAGGTTAACTATTTTGCTTCAGAAAGTGCCGGTTGCCGACGACCTTTCTGCCAGTTAGATGCCGCTATCTCTGCAAGTAACAAAGTAATTAATTTAGGAAGTAAAAATAAATTTGGGTTTATTTTAATTCAATATACTTTGGTTCTTTTTTAGATCACAACAGCGAGAGAGCAAGTGATATGCCTACTGGATTTTGAAAGCTTGTGGTATGCAGAAAGCAGCAAGTAACTGCACGGATGTATAGGATTAGTTACGGTTGCGTAAAAGGTTTTCAAAGACTTGTTTGACTTCGTTGCATAAAACAACATTTTGGGGAAATTAAAAGTGCATTATTGCAATCACTTACTGAATATTTAAAATTATGACTTACAGGATAATTCTTCCATCTAAAGTCGAACTGTGGCCTCCAATTATAAGTGGATCGTTCGTAGTGGGTGGTTTCTTGGATACGGTCGCTGAGGTTTCAACAGAAACTCCGAATAGAACCCCTCTCGATGGTATTTTTCACATAAAATATCCATGTTGTAAAGATATTCTTCGGACAAAATTTGAGAATTTAGTTTATCGTGAGTAATCAAAGTATGACGATTAGGTTCTGAAAAACAAAAGCTATATAATTATCAACTACAACCGCAAATCATTGTCTCCTGATTAAGGAACTAGTTACTCTTATCTAGAAAAAGGTACGAGCATTCAATATATCTATTACTTAACAGACAGGAATACCGCGATCCGTAACCCTTAGAGTGTTCAAGTCGATAAGATAGTCACTGTAACCGTACGACCAATTTTTGCTTTCCAACACACAAATCATGGATTACAGATAGGGTGACAAACATTTTCGACACGGTTTCACTATCAAAAATGCAATACCATAATAACAGATTTAAAAAAGTGGTCCTTCTTATTGCTGGGTTATTCTTTTGAGAAATATCAACGAACCCTCTAAATATACCCCTCTAATTAAAGGAGGGCAGACATCAAAATTGTATCGAATGAGTTAGGGAATGGATTATATCAATTCGAATTAGCTGACATCAAATATAAAAACATATATGTTTTTCTAAAACAATTCTCAAAACCAAGTAGCCAGATGTCACTAATTTGCTGTCGCACCCCCTTTAAATGTTATTTCCTAATAACGACTTACCGAATGTAAATTTTTCATATAAGACATCTCTAGGAACAGCACATCTCATCATAAAGTTTGATGTTTTGGACCTTTTTCCAATAAAAATTGACCACTGTATCATAACGACTGGCATTTTTATGAAAAAAAAGTGCGGTAGTTCTTTTTTTAGTTGTTACTTTGCTTAGAAACTGAGGCAGGTACTCCTTAAATCGGTCAAAGTTTCGAAACTTGTGAATATTTTGAAAGTCATCGACCACAGTTACCTAAATTACAAGTTAAGGTGTTTGCAGGCTAGCGGATGGCCGACCAGAGTTTTCGGCTATAAATCTGTTGGAATCGAGCCAAAATAATTAATCTGCGTTTTTAACACTTTTCAGTTGGAATAGAGGTGCAGATGAGTGTTGGTTGGCTAGATCGTTGTTTTAAAGATGGGCTCCATCAATTTTCGATCGACAACGGAAAAATAACCAATGCGCTCGGAGTGGTGGCTCTTCACTTTGACCATTCGCGAAGAATAGTTCATGCTAGTTGCTAAAGATTATATTAGCATTGATATATTATAATTTATCAGTTTTATCTTAACAAAAATGCCAGTTTGTTTTAAATAAATAGTAATAATAAATATTACAGTGATGTTGGTGGGCTAACTAACGGGCGATATAAGTAACCTGTATGATTGAAAAATAGTTCTTTATTTCGAGTATGGCTGGGGCATCACGCTCAAAATCAGCTGATATCGATATCTCGCGCATTCCTTACTACAATATATAACAGATAAACAAAGCGAACAAGAAAACTAGCTATGTATAATTAATAATTGGACAATATATTGTTTCTTATCCATATATATGGTTCTTCATATTATTGAAATAAATTGTTTACAAATCTAGGCAACTACAATGTTTACATGTGCTTTTAACTGTTCAATGGAACTGTTATTGATCAATGCTATTAATAAAATTACATCAAATCAGAATCAAAAAAATAATTCATAATAAAAAATGTTTAAAGTTAGAGTTACCCGTAAACATATGTTTTCCTTCAGTTTGAAAAACGTTTGACGGAGTCAAAAATCAACGGGCGGTGTTGGTAAACACATTGAAAGTTTTGCTGACTAATTTATTTTCGCCTCGATAGTTAAATTATCTTGTTCAATTATTGCCTCGCACCCGCACTAACTAGTTCGCAAACGAAACGGGCAACCCATCTCTATTGCAGTTCATAATTATAGTAAACTTACCTGAAACACCAATGTTACAAATATTTGTATGTGATTACTGTATTCTGTATTCAGGAGACTTTTCATTCTCCCTATTTCTATGTGCATTTATCTCCCACAAAATATGATACAGAAGGTTGTGACCGCAGTTATAACCAAGTGATTGAAGATAAGAACAACACCGCTCGGAGAGAGACGGTTGATTGCATCCTAAACAAACTAATGTTCCATCTGTTTACTTCAGTTTCATTCTAGCAACTGATAACTCTAAGGAGTTCTTAGCTTTATTAGACGACTGTTAGAAGATACCAACTTTACTCAGGTTATTCCCGGTTAAATGTTTCATAGTTAGTGATTTATGGGTATTTCCTTAAAGTACTGTAAACTAAAAAGCAGTTAAAGATTTGGGCATAAGATTATTTTATGAATTCCGGTATCCGTCACTTCACTCATTCAAGTTTTTTTTAAATATAAATTATAAACACTTACTATTAAGGTAACTATAGCGGTATTAGAATCATTCCAATGGATCTTGTGGTGTTAACGTTTGAAGTGATTACGAACCTCCTAAAACAAAGGCTTAATTGCATATAAATAGTAGTAATGGAGTCTTACATACATATATATATATATATATATATATATATAAGATTTTTTAACCCCAAAATATGTGCACTCCCTTATTAAACTTGAATCAGGCTATATATACAAGTGCAACACTAGAATTGCGGGTGCTTTAACCTAGTGGTTAGAGCAGCGGTCTCTGAATCCGTGAGGATCTCAGGCTGTGGGTTCGACTCCACGTAGCTGCAGAAATTCTGGGAAACCAGCAGGTTATTTATGCCATGTTTCATTCACCCGAAGACTGGATGTTAGCGAGGAGCCGTCTCTGCTCAGAACATTCCGGAATGAATGCCCGAAGCCCTGTCCCGAGGAAATATCCAGTTGTTGTGTGGTATGTGTGATTACAAGAAATAGATTAATTTAAATTACTATAATTAATAGTGAGAGACAAAACGAACCTCTGGAATAGGTGTGACTGTACACCAATATATTCCATAGTGCAGCGAGTATATAAATTCACCCGCATATAACAATAATAAGAGAACTTTAAGCGATATTCTAGCTTTTATTTTGTCCATCCAGTCATGCCTGAAATGCTGACTTGAGATGTAATCTTGCAATGAGTTGATGACCAAGTACATCAGTAATGATACGCCAATCGATCGGTAGTTTCCCGAAGAACTACTGTAATAAAGGTTCACCTGAGCTTCATACTTTTAGGGTCTAATTAAAACATGAACAAAACTAATATAGTCCATCACAAAAAAATACCACCGCCTATGTATACCACCGCGCTCTGTGGAATACATAGGAGGTGGTTTTTAATGCCACCGCGCTCTGAGGTATTTTGCTTGTGATAGACTATAGCTGCTTGATATATCACTGCGAGTTCTAGTTTCACTTGCGTATTATGCGTGTTTTCAGGATACGGTTGCCTATTCAGCAAACGTGTTGAATCTTTAAATGGACTAGAAATGTGTTAACACTTTCTTTTTACTTTTGTATTCAACTATACCTGCACACGACAATATATCTACATAAAAACATGACAGCTACATAAACCATCCACGATTCGTAAAAACCGCAGTACAAACCAATAACAGCAGCTCCATAAGGAGTATCTGCTAGAAAATCAGTAGTAGAGAACGCAATAATACGGTGGTCATAAACAGTAAACGCCTAGAGAAACTCAAATAAAACAGTAGTGTATCGATTGTTGAGTATCTGATCAGTTGTGTAGTTCGTTTAAATTTTTAGAACGAATCACGCCTTGCCCTCCCTTTTCGAGGCTTTGCAATATATTGTCTCAATTTTACTTTATTTGTAATTTTTAGGTAACACGTAGTCAGTGGGATCCAGTCCTGTTTTTGATTAGGACTAAAAATGGTGGAAGCGCATTCGTTCGAAGACAAGTTCATCAAGAAGCTTTCGGATACCACGTTGTTGTATTTCGGTGCTCAATAACTCTCCAACTATCATTTTTCTTGATGAAACAGACTAACCATGACCTCATTACTTTAACTGCACGTCACCTACTTTAAGGAAAACAATAGGTTTTGTTTTAAGTTTTTGATTTAAATCTTCAAGCTTTTTTTCAAGGAATTATATTTACTTGGTCACCAACATAATACACCATCCCAGTATTGCGTATACCAATTCACATACGCAAAAGTATAACATAAAGTATTTGTATATACCAAGAGCTTTTGGAACATATATAATAAGAAAAAATACGTAGACATTTATGAAAACGGCAATAATAGAAAATACATACTGAAGAGTCTGACCAAAACCTGCGGAAGCCATGTGCTAGAAAAGCAAAATGTTTGACAAAATTAAAAAAGAGATCTGTTTTAGGTGAAGCGGTATTTATTTGAATTCAAATAGCATAATTGAAGTACAACAAATAAATAACCACTCAGCGGACCTAAGATCTTACAACCTGTGATCAAACCGATTCTGAATAAATATTATTATTATTAAAAGAGCAGGAACATGCCGTGAAGTGAGGTAAATGTACAGAAATGTTCTTTGAAAATACAATTTTATTTTTGAATAGGACTGTAGTTTTCAGTAAGACTACATTTGGTTAACAAAACGTTTTTCTACACCAAAACGATGTTTGGAAATAGGCTCAATTATCAAAACTCTCATATTTACCTGAATTCAATGACCACGAACGGCTAAATCGGCTTGTTTACAGTAAAAAAATCGGAATTCACGTGAATACGGGAAAATTGACCATTTACAGTTTTTAGATGCGGGAAAACACTTCACTGAAGCAAAGGCACAGATTGGTATCCTTATAAGGATATACATTTATTCCCATCGCTCAGACGGGATATCCTTGCGTGGGCTGTGGGTTACTGTAATGTGCGTCAAAAGAATGAGTAAATTCGATAACCATGAATATACGTTCTCATTCACGCTACTTTCAAACTTATTTTCGTTTCAGTTCAGAAAATTCATATTCAAGTGAATATGAATTTGTCTGTTAAAAGAAGTGAACTAGTTTTTACGCCTACGCTTTGTCGAATACTGTTCATATTTGCCAGATCAATGTGCAACTATGTCATCTTGGTACATAATTTTGAATTAACTAATCCCAGTGGTACCAATAGTAAACAACAACTTTAAGGTATGAACCTATTTAGGTATTCAAGTGTAAATGAACCCCATGTAAGATAAATACGGACCAATCGTTTTTGCACCCGAACTTTCGGTTCCAAGCAGAGTTCATTAGACGGGGCCCGCCTTATCTAATTAACTCATTTGGATTAATACGTCACTTGTATACTACTATGTTATTCACCAATACTATATTATTCACCAAAGTGCTGAACTTGTTCGAAAGTTATTTAGCTTGACTGTTTTACTATTGATTGTACAAACTGTTCTAATTTCACTTATTTTAATAGTATTGATGTTTGTTTTAAATCCTATGGCAGACATCTGAATTTTTTGCACTTCGCTGATATATTGGAAAAGCCATTTTTTATGTATAATGTTAGCTGTTCAAAATTCTGTTTCCCGAACGAGAAACCGACATATGTTAATGTTTCACATGGGCACAGTATTCCCAATTCTGTTCTTGAAATTCAGATGGATATCTATTAATTTGTAAGCCTACATAAACATAACTTCTTTACTTATGTATGAATCAAATTTTAAATTTAGGACATCTTATCACTTGCGTATGACAAAGACGGTACGAGCGGGCACCAGTGGCCGTATAGAAACGCCCGGGCGGGCGCCCGGGCAGTTTTTGGCTATTCGAGCAGTTGAGAATTGTTGCCCGGGCAACCAAAATCTGCACGGGCATCCACCCGGGCGTTTCTATACTACGGCCAATGAGTAGCAATTCATTTATAGTTGCTACCCTAGAAACCCTGTATTTCCACCTGATTGTTGGGGAACTTTAATTTCAGGTAGTTTAATGCCTAGTAGACGACGGATAAAATTAGTCATCGCTAATCGGTATTCGTGAACAAAGCCAAAAATCAATAATGGATCAAGAAGTTGGGCAAATGAAAAAGCGATAGATACAATGGGGGCAGAAGGACCAGCAGGAATCCGGAAATAAGCAAGAATATAACTAGCAATACACGGTGCGAAACTGAACAGAATTGGTACCATTGTCTGAAAATGAAACATTTAATAATCATAGTGGCTGAGTAATTTATTTTTCCAAAAGTTCAAACACAGAGATTGAAGTCAGAAAGCAATGTTTGCCTGTATCTCACAAATAAGTGTATATTTGATCACTTTATCCCAAACCCTAGACTAGAGAACCAAATGAAATGGCCGGGTGATTAAAACCATGGTTATTAGTTTTTTTAAAAATCAACCGGTCTTGCCAAATTACTGTTTATTAACATCGTATTTGAAAGCGTATTTCCTTACTTCATAAATAATTTACCTGTAATACAAGGAGAAGTAGCAGTCTTTTCTGAGCACTCAATGTCTTTTGTGTCATTTCTTTGCTGTATTCAAGATGTTTAAAACTATTAGTCATTTTAACAGTTACATAAATATAAACAGAACTGAATACATTGAACATTATTGTGTATGTTCCTAGCACCGTCAGAGCCCCAACTGTTAAGAAACCATTGTTATCCTAAAAGTATTGCAATTACAACAATTTGTATAGTCTATAACCAACAAAATACCAAAGGGCGCGGTGGTATACACAGGCTTCCGCAATAGTATATTTGCCTTTTTCTAGACATGATACAAAATATAACTAGTACAATAACATTTTTCGGCCAATCAACAAAAATTCTGCATCTAACCATATAATGAAAATTTGATTTTGCCACAGAATGAGCTATAACTTAAACAACACCGCTCACTGCAGTCTTTTTTGGGTCTATTTTAAAAGAATATGACTTCAAAAGATTCAAATCGAACTCTAAAAGTTTTCTAAAACTAGTAAAAATATATTAACTTGTTAAACTCTAAAATGTTCAAGGCATTTCATTAGAAAGATTGTACTCAGACAACAATGATAGATGAACTTACATATAGTGGGACAGCGATGAATGCATAGTCCTTCAGATTTATGTTGTATGAATACTGAAACTCATTGGCAATATTGTGGAATATCTGGTGGTCTGGAAAGAAAAACGCAGCAAGTTCGATTCCGGCACTGAGGCCAACAAATATAAAGATGACAATCCAGACAGCAACTCGTCTCGGTTCATTGAACCAACAGAAACGGGCAGGGCTGAAAATTACGGTGCAACAACTCAATTGTATTTATGCTCCAAATATAATATTTAGAAAATGCTCCGCTTTTGAAAATGTAGAATTGGCCTCGATTAGGTAAAAGAACCTCGTAGATTGATGGAAACAAAAATCGGGTTTCGCCCAGTTACTCACACTTTTAGAGGGCGTTGGTTGAGATTGTTAGCAGAAATCCGACTCGAAAGATATTTTTAAATGCCTTTTAGTACTCAGCGTCAGTCAGAGTATGAAAAATTTCACAACATTTATGCCTAACAGTTCTGTTACTCACCCCCATTTTTCGAGAGTGTTCGCAACTGGAACGCACCGTCCAGTTACTAACATAGGAATCCAGTTACCTACACCAAAGGGACTCCCGGACTCTGAGGTTACTCACACCAAAAAATATGAGTAAACGCAGAGTCCGAGATTCCGGGACAAAACTCACTTGCAGACTACCGTGTACCTGTACAAAAATGAAAATGCGAGTATTGTAGGAATAAGCCAAGTGAAGACGCCAACTGCGATCAACAACCACTGAGTTACCTCATAGGGAAGAACATTTGTACTCGCATAGTAAACCCAACCAAATTCACTTGTTTGGAAACTCTGAAGTGGAATGTCAAATATCAGGGTACTTTGAATTTATAAAGTTTTTATTTAAATTTGAGTTTAGGATCCTAGGTTGACCCCGAAAGCTCCCTGGTCTTACTCATAACCAACTTAATTCATTCCATTTAAGGAAGTGTAGCTCACCGGTAGAGTAAACAACATAAGTATCGTATACAATATCTCCACAATAATTAGGCCTAGCAATAGGTATTTGTATGTGCCTATTTGCTTATTACCACTGAAATTTTCATAATGGGTTTGGTTTCATTTTTCTAGTCATCATACAATACATATTTTGTGTTCAGAAAATAGCGATTGGGTAAGTGGTAATTTCGCTTTGCTGAAGTCAAGCCGTGTCTACAAGTTCTTAAAACAACTACTGCTGCCACCCAGAACAATATTGCACCAACTTACTTAAAGTGAATAACTGGACACAAAATTATGTTGAGGAACAGTGCCAAGATGTTGACCGAGATTACAGATAGTTGGACGGGTGCAACCATCTTGTAATTCAATACTGAAATTAATTGCATTATATTGATTTAAGTAACAGTTTGAAGTGAATAACATAGTATACACTAGCTTCTTGGCGGACCAACCAGACCCTCGTTTTTGATAATAACTGACAGAAAATGACACTTTTTGACAAATTATTACAGTAAATATCACGGAATAATCATGTTTTTTATATGTGTGTATAGAGAATTTCAAACTGAACAACTTTAATTAATCAACTTTGTTCGGTTCTATTTCCAACTT
>JAQGAV010003713.1:0-11818 GCA_034691345.1 Phasmarhabditis papillosa | reverse complement strand
CCCCCCCAATTTCCATTTATTTTTACGGAACACCGCTGCTCCGCGGGATACCGCGCTCGAAACCTAGATATTCATGCAGATGAAATTCATTTATATTAAATCTACAATAGTCTTTCTGTTTTAGCTCTGTTTTGTGCTACTTATGTTTGCAGTAGCTATTCTTGTATTCTGGGCCATCTTCGTGGGTACATCTATTCATTTAAAGATAACTATAGTTGGAGCAAAGGTCAATTTGACCACTACGGTAGGTTACTAGGTAACATTAATGTTTCCAAATGGCCTCAAGATCCAAAACCTCTGAAGTAAGACTGCTGACGGAGTTCGTGCCAGGAACGTTTAAAGGTCTGGGGAGGAACCTTTAACAGGGTGGCTTCGAAAGCATTGCGTATCGTATTGTTACCTGGAATTCGGTAGTCTTACAATACTTATAAATTCTAAAGTGTATACTAGAACGTATAATGGGGGCGATTTGAACTAGATAAGATGTTATAAAGTATTAATTGGGATTCTAATAAAAGTATAATCTTCGATTCATTATTACATGACTTCCCAGTGATTATCGGCTATACAGTCAACCGGGTTGGGTCTTAGAACAAACTATAAGTTTAACTACAGTAACAACGCAAAGTATGAACTGACTGTCTCTATGAACTGATTTTGTTGAACTGAACTGTCTCCACTTCAAAAATTGAAAACGGTTTATTTCGCAACACTTTCCCTTCAAAGTTTGCTAAATACGCAGTTTTCTCCCAAAAATACGCAGAGAACACGGCTTCTTCATTCTTATATAACAATACAATCCTATTTAGTTGCTCAACTCGTCTCCGGTTCACAAGCTGGTGGGAGTTTCTCCATTTCTTAGTGGACTACTTCTGTTAGTAGCGTTAGCTTGCTGTTTTCTAGCCGTTCTTAATGTAAGTTAGCGACTATTATTACTGCCCATACTTTTAAAAAGAATTCTACCTTGCCGGTCTATTTTACATATTTTTATTCAAAACCTGAAAACACTGTTATAACTCGTTACTAATCTTTGTGAAACGGAACCTAAATCTTGTTAAGATACGAGTTCGAGTTCTTGCACGGCGCGCCAAGAGTGGCAAATGAGATAAAGGGCTGCTCTATTTCAAATTTTCTATTTCAAATGAAATAAATAAAGGATCAGTTACAATTTTGAACACTGGCGAGCCGTGCTTGCTTCCAACCAAGAAGAGTTCCTGTTGCTTCTTTCAAATGATATGCTACCTGACAATATCAGCCTAATCATTTCCACTTTAGGTCTGGAGCTTCTTAGTAATCCTGGATTGTTATCAATGGCTTGCCTGCGACACTAAGGCTAAAGGATCCCCCATACCGACTCTCTCAGCCGGACATCTTAGAGAACATGAGAAGCCGGTTACTGTAGTACATGCAACAGACCTTTGATACTATTATTTTAACCATACGTCTTTATTCTTGACGGGACCCATTGTTTGCTCATCTTATTCATAGTTTACATTATGTCACACGTATACCGTTAGATTTGACAAGCGCGGAAACCCCCAGGCGTTGTATAATATTATTCAATATCGAACTGCAGCTCATGAGCTCCCCATCACAAGAGCCTAGCGATACTGTAGACAGGGCTGCGTATGGGCCAGCCCGGACCGGCCTTTTAAATACGCAGCCTTGTCTGTAGAGTACATTCCTAAGGAATAGCTTATAATACTAGCTCATGCGCTTTATAAGTTCAGCTAGGTTTTGTAAAGGAATATATACATTTTCCGAAGTCAAGCGATGCTCAAAAGCCTTTAAAATCTCCTGCGATAATTTACTCAAAGGTACTTCCCCCTAACTTTCGGTATTCCCATTATTTCTAACATTTTGCGTTTTTTCCAATGAAATCCACGTGAATCACAAGCCTTTTTGTTGCGAATATTCATTTTTCAAACGTAAACACAATGTAAATGTTTGAAAAAAACACTTGCTGATCCCTAAATTTCACTTCTTCCACTATAGTTATTCTATAATGACCAAACAGTTAGAGAAGTATCCTATTTTAAACAATAGTACCGCCTGAATATTGATCCGCCTTCCTTGACCGGTCATTGCATAACGTTTACTGGAGTCGCATGGATACCCTCTGGGTTGTATGAACACTTTCCGTTTGCACGCGGCGCTCAGTGAAGTCGAGTCTTTCTTTTTATATTTGCACTCGTTCTTGGCCTTTTTCACCATTTTCAGAAACAAACCACCAGCTGCATTTCACAACCAAACTTTATTAATCCTTTAATATAAAACTATTATCAAATATAAAATTACTGGGAGGTTAACGAATATACATATAAAAGACATAAGGGATTTCGCAACTCAGTTAATCAATAGCTTCCGTTTCTTCAGCGAACACTCTCATTTACTGCTTTCGTAATTTTCTGTTTTTTTCTCCATCTTCGTTAAACCTTTTTACGATCTCTCTTAGTCATATATTGTCCTAATTAGAAGCCTCCGTCCTCAGCGTTTGCAGTTCTTTCGTGCATTGCCATGCATTAAATATTGACAACCATTCTAGAATGCACATTCCAAAGCCACAATTTGCCATTATTGTTATTCTAATTTAGGCCATTCAAGTAAATTTAGAAATTTATTTCTCCGCCCTGAACACCGTTCTTAGATTTTTAATAATTTCAATTCCACTATGTTATTCGGATTAGTTATTAAAAAAGTATTATAAACTCTATGTGCATTTGTGATCAATCAAACGGGTAAACGATATGCTAACATTATGTTTTTATGTTTACAAATACAAATAAAATAAATATATAGATGTATCTCTGTACCAACCAGGGCAAGAACCCACAGTAATTAGTCGATGACATGGAAAACCGAGGGAGATCAAACAGTCGAAAACCGGCTTTGGACAACAGCGCACAGAACGCCAGGAACCGCAAAAGTGTTCAATAACGCAACCTATTCATAAGATCTACTTGTTATCCTTCATTTAAAAACCGCTCCGGTAGTAATTACTAATTGAAGACATATGCAATTCCACCGAAACTTATTAAGCTTACATTGTAATCACCCAGCTTCATTGTCTAGTCCGCAATGACATCATCCGTTTAAATAGCAAAACAATGAAAAGTAGAAAGAAATCACGAGGCAAGATATATCTGGTTTCTAGGTAACAGGCACTTAGAGACCAATTCAATCTTTGCCAGGTATAGCGCTCTTTTGCGAAAAAAAAAGGCGCCAAGGATGCGCGCTAAATCTATTTAAATGATTTCAGTATTAAAATGTTGAAAACTGAATTTCATTGTTATAATAGTCGTTACTAGTTTTCCTAAATTTTCTCTCTCTTTGAATTTTCAGTAGTACATATTAACAGTTATGTTTAGTGATGGTTGTGAACGTCTACGTTTCGGCCGTTACAACCGACAATATCAGCCGACATGATGCTCTTGCTTGGGTGAACAATAATCTACAGGTAATTGGGATTGACTCTTTTGTACTAATAAAATTTCTTAGGCAAGTCTTAGCAAAATCGAAGAGATGGCCACCGGAGCAGCCTATTGTCAACTTACTCATATGCTGTTTCCAGATCAAATAAGCCTGAAGAAGGTACGAACCGTGTAATTTAATTTGTTGCTATTGCTCTATTTTAAGATCAAATTCAACAGCAAGAACGAAGTCGATCACCTCAATAACTGGAAAGTCCTAGTTACTGCATGGAAGCATATAGGCATTGATAAGGTTTATTTTTGATTTATCACTCTGTTTCACCCAATTCTTTAGCCTGTCCACGTCGATAAGCTGCTGAAAGGAAAATTCCAAGACAACTACGAATTTCTCCAATGGTTCTACAAGTTCTTCAACACCAATATCGCCGAAGGAATCGAAGACTATGACGCAGTCGCCCAGCGATCGGGAGAGGTTTGTTTCCGTTCCACAGTTTTCATTTAGTAATCTGCTTCTTCCAAGATGACTCTGTTTTAGGCATTCCCTGCTGGTGGAAAGGTGGGTTCACTGAGACCAGGCGCCCGAGCACCACCACCTAAACTAGCCGCTGTCCCAACGACAAGAAGAGGTAATTCCTTAATATTTATAGATTCAATATTATTTTCATTATCAAGTGGCCCCTGCTCCGTTGGTTTCGAAATCTGCTCGTGCCCCGGCAGCTGCTAACGACGGAGATTCGCAATTAGTGAGGCAGCACCAGGCGACTGTAGCAGCATTGCAGGATAACCTGAAAGAAGTTGGGCTTATGTTCTTATAGTTGTAACTTTCTTCTGTTTAGTATGTCGACACATTGGCCACCGTTGAAACAGAGAGGGATTTCTATTTCAACAAATTAAGACTCATCGAGGATTTATGTAAAGAACCGGAGACTGTTCCGTCTGCCAAGATTCTGGCTATTCTTTACGAAACTAGTGTAAGTTTCGATTTTCAAAGTGAAAAATAATATATACCTGTTCCAGGATAACGAAGACCAATTACAAGTCGGTGAAGAAGCAGTTGCTGAGGACGTGGCTACAGCAAATCTGGACGATAGTGAGACATTTTAAATTTTGAATAGTTAGTTTATTTGTCTGTCCATAGAAAATGATGATCTTTGTGGATTATGTGATTATTAGTACTATTATTTGTGTTCTTTTTTATTCTTCTAAATAAATTATTTTGTTTATCTTGTTCGCTTGTTTCATGTTTTACTCGTTCAAGTATGTTGGATGGTCGATGGCGTAATGTATTGTTTAATTTAAGATGAGTTCAAATTTGGAAGCATCAGATAAATCGCTGCTTAAAGTTCTGGCTATAAAAGGAGCTGGTACGGTTGCGATTTTCGACAAAGGGGTTTGCTTCCTTGTTGGTTCTGTGACTTATGACTGGTTCAGGATTTCTATGCCTGCTATGGGGATGACGCTACTCTACTGGCCACGGAAATTTTTAAAAGTGAATTCTGTCTCCGAACAATTACTCTCACGGGTATATATTCCGTTCAAATGATAGCTCATCTCGTTGTTTAGACGATAGCCAGGTTCCTTATACTCATCTGAACACGGCCCACTATCGCCGTGTGATAAAGGAGCTGCTTCTCTTTCTTCGTCACAGAGTCGAGTTGTACGAATTAGAGGACTCAGTTTGGACTTTGAAGGCGAAGGTTTTCTTGTATTTTTGTCATACTTCAAACGATATCCTTTGAGGGGACGGTTGGAAACATTGCTGATTTCGAAGACATCCTGGGAGATGCATCGTCTACTGGAAATACTATCATGTCAGCCTCTATCAAAGAGGTAGGAAACCAAGTTTGGCATTGTTTAACTTGAATTTTAGAACCACGTGACCTTGTGTTTTGTGGATACGATGGATTTTCGTATTACCACAGCTGAGTTTGATGATTCGGCAGCATTCTCACATACAGAGGTATTTCGCCACACCGAGTGCTAACATCTTTATCTCACTTCAGCAAACAATTGTTGCTATGAATCCGAGGGAATGTTTTATCTGGTATCAAACAGATGACAAATGCAAAAGAAAATTCGGTTCATTGTTGAAAAGAATGCACGTCATGGAGACTCCTGCGAAAATGAACTGCGATGTAGTTTTCGACACTGTTGTTCAACTTTTGAGGAAAGATAGTGAGGAGAGAGGTAGTTATTTGTTTCTGCTAGAAATTTATTGTGTGCTATAGGTCTGTGCCTCTCTGATACTTCGAAGAAACTGCTCTCTGCCGTCTACGAATACTTAAAATTGGCTGAGCAAACCGGTTTTGTCGGGAAATTCACTCTCACCGACTTCCGTACTTCCGGTTTTATGCATATTGATGCCGCTGCTGTTAAGGCTCTAGAGCTGTTCTCCCTCAGCTACCTTGAAGGTTAATATTTAATATTTTGCGCAATATCTTTCTTTTCAGATAGTGGTGTAAACGGAACATTGTTCAGCGTGTTGAATAAGTGCAAGACATCAGCTGGTCAGAGGTTATTACGTAAGGCACGTTTTACCTAAATAGGAACCTATATATTTTAGGCGACTGGATTGCTCGACCATTGTGTGATGTTAGGCTAATCAATGAAAGGTTGGATTCTGTTGATGCCCTGGTGCAGTCTGGAGACGAGCGAAGAACTTTGCATACAGCCCTGCTGCCTCGCGTACCAGACATCTCGCAGACAACTAGGAAATTACTGCAAAACAAGGCGAAATTGCAGGTTGAAGAATAATTGTCTGAATATCATACATTCTTATTTCAGGACTGTTATCGAATCTACCAGTTGATATTGGTTCTAGGACGTTTTGAAACAGAGCTGAAAAATATCCACGATGAACACGAACAATTCTCTGCTTCAGTAAAAGAACTGTTATTGGTAGTTAATCCAGTTTAAGCTCAGTTGTTTATTTATCACAGGAGCCGATTTGCTGCGCTATTGCCCAGCTAGATAGATTCTCACAGCTGGTCAGTGCTTCCGTAGATATTGAATACTTTGAACGGAACGGCACATTTCGCATTCGACCCGACATTGATCCACAGCTGTTAACACTTGCGCAGCAAATGGAAGCTATCGAGAGAAACTGCGACAAAGCACGGAATAAGGTAAGCTAAATCTGACTGATTCTCGCATATAATGTTTTATAGATATCCACTAAATTGGAATTGGATGGAATCAAGCTGGATACAAACTCTCAATTTGGCTATTTTTATCGTGTCACACTAAAGGTACATTTAAAATTATGATATTGTTCTATATTCTTTCATTAGGATGAAAAAAGTATTCGAAAAAATAGTTGGATTACTGTGCTGGACACAAATAAAGGAAGTGGTTTGCGCTTCAGAGATGACACACTAGAAGAACTGAATGCGAAGTATTTTATTAAACTAGTTAATGCTATGAGTTTTGTTTAGATATCAGGAACTTCAAGATGTTTATCTGAGAGCGCAATCGGAATTAGAAAACAAAGTAATAGAGACATGTGGTATGCAAATTCTGAAGCATATGTATAGTTCTATTTAGCTGGCTATTGTGATGCTTTGAGTCAGATGTCTAGCTCACTGGCCCAAATTGATGTACTTGTTTCGTTGGCGATGCTGTCTAGCGAATCCGCAAACATTTATTCACGACCCATCCTGGAGGCAATGGGTAGTGGTGTATTTCAATTAGAAGAAGTGCGCCATCCAGTCTTAGAAGCTGTTCTTGACGCCCCCTTTTTTCCGAATGACGTTAAATTTGGTAATTTATTATTCACATATCATTTCAAGATGCTTCTTCAGGCTCTAATCGTCTCATGGTTCTCACTGGGGCAAATATGGGTGGAAAGAGCACCTATTTACGAGCAACTGCACTATGTATCCTCATGGCTCAAATTGGCAGCTTCGTTCCCGCTTCGTTGGCAAGATTCTCAATTGTTGATGGTATCCTTACAAGAGTAGGTGCCAGTGATCAGCAAACGAGAGGAATATCCACCTTTATGGCCGAGATGGTTGATAGCGCCTCTATTTTAGATGTTGGTGAAATTTACCGGATGCTGTAGAATCCCTTAATTATAGACAGCTACTTCAAACTCTTTAGTCATCATTGATGAGCTGGGACGAGGAACATCAACATTTGATGGCTTTGGATTAGCTTGGGCAATAGCCAGGTATGCCTAAGCATTTGGGTCATAATCATGAGCATTGTTCAGCGACATTCTCAAGCGAATTAAGTGCTTCTGCTTATTTGCTACACATTTTCATGAAATGGCCGACTTAGCTTTGGAGGAATCTTGTATTGCGATGCAGGTCAGTTCATTTACTCTATCAAGGAAAAATGTGTTTTAGATGAACGTCATTGTCGAAAATGGCAATATCTTCATGACGTACAGGGTTGAGCCTGGTGTTGCTCAGAGCTCTTTTGGAATGCAAGTGGCTCGCTCGGTGGGATTTCCCTCATCAGTTGTCGAGGTTTCTCAGTCGTCTTTGAAAATGCTTCATCACATGTTATAGGATGCTGAAAAGACCCTCTGTGTTCTCGAAAATGACGACGTAGCAATCTTGAAGAGTAAGAAAGGTGAAGAATTACGGCAAGCCCTCCTAAGCCTTTAAAAATAGAATTGATCTGTGTCTCCGCATTATAACATTGTATATTATATTTCTATTTAAATTGTTATAACAGATCTCATTACTTTTTATTAATACAATAAATATTATAGAAATAAATAGTTGCTCTGATGATATATACGAAAAGACATGTAAGTGGCAAAGCGGAACAGCGTATAATGGGAATGATCACAGATTAAAAGCACGTAATATTCAACTGAACTAACATAATGCGCATAATTAGGAACTAATCGATCAGGTGAGCACCGAATTAAAAGAGGTGAAATATTTAGCAAAGTTTGGCTTAAAAAGGATAACTTTGCAAGCACAAAGACAAGAATTATTCGTTGCACAAAGAAAGTCTTAAACCCTTCAAAATGAATTAAATAAAAGAACAAGAAAGACTAATAAAAATTAACAGTTCTCTGCAATTAGAATATGTAAATTATGATTATGCGGCTATCAAAATAGAACTATATCATAAGCATATTATGCCAACTAAACCGGAATTTATCAAAAATTTATATGACGGGGTATTGCTAACTTATGACGCTAGCTGCGAGACAGAAAGCCTTGAAGGTGAGGATATAGAACTTAGCGCCGATAAACATCCATTAATAGGGGGAGAATCATCAACGAAGTAATGTGTCACTCCGTTATCACTCGTGACGGATGATACACTGAACGTACAGCATTGAGCAGAAAAAATGTAACACAAACCTATTGGTAACCATCATTTCTGATGTTTTTACCGCCAATACAGGGTTGCACTTGGCTGAGGAATGCCGTGGTGTGCTGACAGTCGACGACGTCCCATCACAGTCAGAGTTGATAATAGGCATGGTGTTACTTTTGGCGGACGGTTTCCTAAAATATTTATTAGAAAGTGTCAACAGACCATGATGTACCTAAGGTGCGACTCTCTATGGAAGGAGGTCATGACCTCTTTCTGATGCTCGAAACAATCCCGGCACAGGAAATTAGAAGACTGGGTGGCAGGCTGAAAATACAACAATATAAATTGTTCAACTCAAAATAGTACCTTCTCGCAATGCAAGTTTATGCATGTAATCATTAACGACGATGCACTGAATGAACGACTGATCCGCTTCCTACTGTTTGGGGTCTGAGAGAGTACATAAGTAGAGACGAGACCAAAAAAGATTTACCTGATTATTGTTGTTATTCCCGTTGGTAGTTGTTTCCTTAAATCGTTCTCTTGCTGATTTCATATATTCCCGAACCATCTCTTCCATGTACTCATGCTGGGAAGAAACCAGAAATGCAGCTATGACACAGCTAGTACGCGAAATGTCAGCAGCGCATAACTGTAATACGACAAATCAATCAGTTAGAAAATATATAAGGTTACCTTGGCATCAATCCCACTGTCTTTACTCTTGCTGGATGAAAGGCGCAGAGTTCTTTTAAACTGCTGGCGGATCTCATTCAAAATGCGCTTCTTGTCTCTGCTATCCGTCGCAACCCCAGAAGATGCGAGGGTCATACTCTTTTCAGCAGAAGCAGAACTATTTCTGATAGGACGAGATTTTCGAATGCTTCCACGACGAACATCCAGGCGAACCTAAGCAGGCATTTAATTCAATCTTGGAAAAATATAATACCAAGTCCATATATTCGCTCATGAGGGAAATCTTATCCGTGTCACTTCTTTCATATCTTAGGGCACTGTCCCCATGAGCCAGCCTAAAATATGGTATATCGAGGAATATATGCACATTGGTACTAGTTTAAATAATAATGCCTGTTTATCAAAATAAAAGCGGCAAAATAAACTTACCACTGAAACTCCTCTCCGGGGTCGACAGCGAAGTGTAACGGTAATAAATTCCTGTTGAAATCAGTGACGGGAATGATTTCTGAAGTAGCATGATTGAAAGACATTGACGAGGCTGAGCTTACGTGGTTGTGAAGAATCATGTCGCATTGGTACAAGTGGCGAGAAGTGAGCAGAGTCGTAGCATAGCACTAATGGTGACCTGGCACAACTCATTTAAAATAATAAAATGTAAAAGCATACCGGTGGCAATGCTCTGGTCGGCATTCAAGAGGAAGATATACGCCTCCAAATGGAACCGGCGACAACTCCTCACCTTTTGCGTTCCTCAACACCTGAAAATGCCAACAATGATGACAGTAATCAGAAAAAATCTTACAGTATCCGAAACAACAACGATTGGCCTCTTCAGAACATGAGCCAATGCAAAAACATGAATAGCTTCGAGACTCTCGTAGATTTGATCAGTAGAGTCAGAGCTACAATCATCAGTTTTTCTGTAAATAAGTACTAAGCATTTTAAATAAAAATTAACGTACCGTGGTTGTGGTGAAGCAAGAGCAACGATGTTGTTATGCCATTCATTCATCCATTCTTCGTCGGTTAAATTTAAACCAATTGCCTAGAACCAACATGTTTAATACATTATTATTTTGACAGCACAACAACAAAAAAACATACTTGATAACTTTTCTGTTCCGACCATTTCCATCTGCGCCATAACGCTGTACGTCTTGACCCTCGAATAATCATTTCATAGAGAGCCTCACGTAGCGTTAGTTGCCTATCGTGTAGACCCCACATGCCTAAACAAATTATCAATAACTCAAAAAATAATAATGTAAAACTACCTAAAGAAGCAGCATGCAATAGGCAATTTCCATCGCCTGTGGTAGACAGCGGATACAACTTCTGCCCATATGGAGACCACCAATTTAGATGCCCTAAACAATAATCATTATTCTATTGAATATGGGATATGCTGGTGCTCAGATCTATGACAATAAAGCTTTTTAGTGAAACTGGTAACGAAATTAGGGTATATGAGTTGTACGAATAAAAAAAAGCCCCAACAGAGGATGAGGAATAAAAACGAATAAGAATGAATGCACTCACTTGAATTCTCCAAACGACGTTGTGTTGGAGATTCTATCAGATCTCTTTCCAGAAAATTTCGAAAATCTGGAGCCAATCTGTCCAAATCTGGAAGACAAAAAGCGTATCCAGGAAGCTCACGCCCAGCCCACTCCGAGCATGAAGAAACTTTGTCTGAAATAAGCAATTTTAAGAAGTTTAGCACATCAAGCACAAAATCACCTTGAGAAGTCGAAGGGGTAATAACATCATGTAGGTTCTCAATTTCACATTTTTTCAAAGCGGCACACATATCCCAGTCACATTCTGAAAAGTGAAAAAATAAGGTGCACTACCATGCCGAGCAGTATCAAAGTAACAAGAGCACAAACATTAAAGTTCATCTCGAAACTATTAACATATTATAATAGTACAAATGGTAACAAACCTTCTAAATGAACAATGGCGCGAGACTCGGGAATTCCCGTGAGGCGGAGAAATTCGCTGATAATTTGTGTCCTGCTGTGTGCTGTTTTAACAGTACCAGCAACTTGCATATATCCATTTTTCGAGGACATAACACATTGAGGTGCTCTCCTGTAACGAAGTAATAAAATAGAGCAGTAGGAAAAATAAGGGGAGAGGTGGAAGTTGAAAGATTAGACCAACTTTAGTGACTGAAATTAATAATGTGCAGAAAATTAGCATGAGTCAGCGCAAACATTCATCAAGCCTGCAAACCAGCCACCGCTAACTGTTTGGCATTGATCCAATGCGGATGATATAGCACTCGGAATGCAGAGAGCTGCGCAGACGTCTACAGCAATTCATCGCCACGACTCGCCGCCATGTGAAGGACTGCCTACCTTTCGCATTAAAGCGCATTTTCTAATTACGACCAAAATTCAAAT
>JAQGAV010003712.1:0-11822 GCA_034691345.1 Phasmarhabditis papillosa | reverse complement strand
ATAATGAGGAAATTAAGCACAAACTACACTTTAAAACTTTAAAAACTTATAGACTATCTTCGAAATGTTATTCTACGAATCATGTAAGGCTATTGTTATGCACCAAATTGGTTGGCGGTAAAATTCATAGGTGAAATTCAACGGACAAGGCCAGTGGCCGTAGGATGGAAAAGCCCGGGTGGGTGACCGGGCGGTTGTTAGCTGTCCGATCAGTTGAGAATTGTTGCTCGTGCAGGCTTTCTATACTATGGTCACAGGCCCAGAAGTATTGGTCCAGCACCCCCGGCAAAGGCAGAAGGCGGAAATGTTATTTTAGTGAATCAATAACTATATTAAATTGTTTGAGAATGTATAGTATAAAGGACTAAAAACCGTTATTTTGGTTAAGAGAACATATAAATTTAAAAATTGTATATGTTTTTTAAGGAATCATATGAGGCTATTACAATGATACAAAAACATCTGGTTGGCCTTATAATTCACGCGTGAAATTCGAAACAAAACCAAGTAATATGTAGACCTCTTCATTTTGTTAAGTGAATGTTTCAAAATATTGTATTTACTTATCCAGATATCAATAGGCAGTGTCAGTAGTACTCCTATATCCTACCTCCATATTACAAACAATAGATGCAACATTAGAGACATGGAATGATACGGTTCCATCGGTGTTTAACATTACTAGTTGTTGATATTCTGGACGATAATCTAACAACGAGTGTCTGTAAAATTAATTATTAGATATTTTAGAAGATAATCCGCTGTTCACTAGCTTCAGAAAGAAAAGAAAAGAAAATTGTTAATTTGAAATGTTTTCCGTTTAGTTTCTCCGCGCAAAAGTGTATTTTGGCCTTATAGTGTTCTTTCTTGTAGTTAATGCATTGTAATTGAATGTCTATTCTCCTAAGTGTATACCAAGAAAACACTTCAAAGTAGAGGGAACTTGCTATTTTTGTTTTATCGTAAATAACCAGACTATCCAGCTGGCCGGACCCGGGCCCTGGGAAAAATTGGCCGGACGGGCCGTGTCCAGGTTAGATGTCCTGTCTTCAAGTCTAAAAAACAACAAATTAGGCTTTTACGGTCAAATTGAATGTTTCAGAAGATTATAACAAGCAAACGATAATCGTTAAGCAATAATTGCGTGCGACTGTTCTTATAATCTTACGTGTTAACAATTTGAAACTGAGGTATCCACACTTTTTTCATCGTTAGGCTAAAATAGGTAATATTCCCATAAGTTTCGGGATCCCAGGAAATACGAAAGTCACGCCAACTCTGAAACCAACACAGTTAAGAGAGTAATGGAGATATATAACCATTTGTAATATTATATAAGGCCAGGGCGGGAAATTTCACGGGACGGCCGGCCAGTGGTCGTATTTACCATCGCTGCCACCGCGGGAGCGGGAACAAAAACTTCTCCCACGGGAGTGCTACCGGCAAAACGGTATTCACCATTGCTCCCGTCTGTTCCCGTGTGTTCAAAATGCTGCTCGCGGGAGCGGATTTGGGTCGGAAGCAGTTTTTCCTCCCACCGGGAATGAAAGCTCCCGCTCCCGCGGCGCGAGCGTTGGTGAATACGGCCTCAGGGGCGGGCCGGGGCAACAATTTAAGAAATGGACAGCTTTCCTGCCCTGTATAAGGCTATGCTTTTATGGAACAGCGTATTACGCGGAGTGTTGGGATTGTAACACTTATATTATACTTTAAAACATAAAAAATCATTTAATATAGTAATAACTTTATTATTTAATTACATTATAGAACTCACCATATCATAGTCGATAATAAATGTTACTTTTTCTTCAGGTTCAGACTGAAATTAGTTATTTTGAAAGCAATTTACCTAAATAGGTCGAATAATGCTAAAAATGATAAACTCACAACTTCAATGAGCTTCAGATAGACTACTGTAATGTTAATTTCTCGCGGTTTAGGCTGTGTTGAGTTGTCAGAATGTTCTAGATTATAGAAATTAATATTAAAAAGATATAAATAAGTTTTATTATTATGAATATGAGGAAATTACAATAAAATATGTACTAAGTTATGGGAAAGTGTTTTGTTACCAACGTCAGTTTCGTATTATTATAGTTTTTCTAACAATTAATGGAAAAATGATGTTCCTTATGAGTTACTTAAAGGACTGATCAGTGTCTTTTGAAGATGTTCGATTTGTTTTTGAGAAAAACAGGGTTTTTAATAATAGTTTGCTAGGTTTATCAGTTTCATATAGTCTAAAGCAAGACCTAGAACGCGGTATCACGAGCGGAGCGCGGTGTTATAAAAATGAATATACTTTTGAAGAAAACGCACGACGTCGACCGAATTTACGGTCATTTTTTAGAACACTGCGCCCCGCTCGTGATAAAGGCCCCGCTCGTGGTTTCGTGCGCTGGAAACCTAGGTCCTGAAATAGACTATATACAATCCATAACAAAAAAGACTGCGGTGAACGGTGTTATTTAATGTTTCAAATATCGATCGTTCTATGGGAAAATTGAACTGCTTTTCGATTAAATTTTTTTTTCGGAATCTTTCGGAAGAAGAGTGTATTCGGTATATTAATGAATTCATTAGGGGACTGGAGCATATGAATTATAAGGGTTAAGACATTAAAACAGATTATATTTGTTCATTAAATTCGAAATATATCCGAATTAAAAATAAAATAAAATAAATTTAGACCCGGCAACGCTTCCTACAACAACACCATGCCCTCGCGGAAAGAAGAATAACTGTTGTGGTTGTAATATTCTTTAGTTTAACAGTTAAATCCATGATTGAAATAAAGAACATTTAAAATATTATTGATTTTTTGCGGCCATTTTTAAACTTTATCACGTATATGTCGAAAAGAGATGGGGCACCAAATCTTCCGCAACATCCGTGGTTAAACCCGCTAATATCCTAAGAAATCCCAATGCCCTGGGATATGAAGGTTAATAAGATTTATCAATAATTATATATACAGCACATATACAAACAAAACCCATCCCGGGTCAAAATCATATAAATACAAGTCACATAAGTAGAACGTATCACATGACAACAAACATGACCAAAAGGGGCTCAGACGAGCGTGGAAGTCTTAACACTCCATAAATACTTTTAGCGCTTACTGTAGTAGTTAGTGCATAATTTTATATATTATTTGGGCTGGAGTCACTATCGCCTGAAGAGTGCGCACGCACTTCATTCCCTAGGAAGAACTATGCAATACTGCCATCCACATACTCATAGTGCTTGTCGTTTTGGTTTTGATAAACAGCGCACTATGTATTACTAAAAATTTTGAACAAGAAAGCAACCTACCTGAATTGCCCTAGCCACTTCTCTAATGGTAATATGATTATAAACTTGACGGATAGAAAATTCCTTCTGCACCGTTTTCGCTCCAATAAGAGCGTGTAAAGTGCGATCTGTTATAGGCATAGGAGAAGCAAAACTGCCATAATATATGGATTCTTCCTTATAGATCGTCGAATAGGGAAGAATCTCCGTTAGTACCTGTAAACCCCAAAGCTATACGGCAACATTTTCAATAAGTAAACGTTTAGATTCCATTATTTAAATAGACTGTAGCAGGCCCAATATTGTCAACTCACTTCATCATCAAAAATTCCGACGTTAATACTAGTGAATCCCAGAAAAACACTGCATTTCCGACAAAGGGTCACCAGTTCGTCTCTCGAAATCCCAATAGCTAACTCGGAGAGGATAAACATAGATCTGTAAGAAAAACTGCAATAATAGTAGGGATAGATGGTCAAAATGTCGGCACACAGAATATCGGCGCTCAAAATGTCGGCACCCAAAATGTCGGCGCCCAAAATGTCAGCGCTCAAAATGTCGGCGCCCAAAACACCTATCGCGGGATATACCAGATTTCAAGGGCAACTACCTTATCTTAGTCTTTGTATTTAATAGAATGTCCATCATTTCGTTTGAATAATTGACTAAACAGATCACAAACGTATCAATTTAAGCACACTGAAATAAGTTGACTTTAGTCTCACTAATACCGATTGCCCATGTTCTTTTGCAAAAACTTTGTTTATATACAGTAGTCTCACGGAAAGCCCGGCCGGTGAAGACATTTCAAGGACCGGCCCTATATACCATGGCAAAATCGATTTTTTTTGGGTGTAAAAAGACCAAATTTAGGAATTTTTGAAAATATTCTCTTGATATATGTAGTGTGTTAATACCAAAAATAAACTCATAACAAAAACAAAATGCTTAGGGGAGGATTTGAACCCTCGACCCTCGCTTCATAACCTGAGTCCGCAATAATAGTGACTTTATGACGTAATGTAGACTGTTCGGCCCCATCGGGCTGGCCCTCGCCCGTCGATTTTTTACAATGCTCGAGCCCGGCCCGGGCATTGTAAAAGAGAGTTCATTACTATTGTGAATAATATTGTCTGAGAACAAAATGAATTCACATACATTTTCAAGAACTTTCTTCATGTTATCAGAGTGTGCTCCAAACGTATTCCAATTTTTTAAACATAGTAAACAAGAAAATGAAAAGCATCAACCAACACTCTTCTAATACTTGCTAGCTATTCTGTCTGAGCCTCTGTCTTGCAACTCATCTTGACCATTTTAAGTTCTTTCCAAAGATATATAATCAAATTCTTAAGGACACTTTAAAAACAAGTGTATAAACATTTTTGTCTACTAAGAAAGAAGTAAAAAAAGCAATAAAAGTAAAAATATAGAGGATTCAAAGTACAGGGAACTTGCAATTTTTGTTTTATCGTAAATAACAAGACTATCCAGCTGGCCGGGCCCGGGCCCTGGAAAAAGTTGGCCGTCTTGCCCAGGCGGGTCCGGACCGGGTCCAATATGTGGTTAAAGAGTAATATTTCTTTAGTCAGATGGAAAAGTGGGTCTTTATGGTGTAAGCGAATGTTTCAAGAGATCACAATAAGCGAGCAAAAATCAAAATGCCAATTTCTCCGGAGCCATATACCCGCGTGTTAACAATTTGAAGCTGAGGAATCCACACTTTGTTCCTCGGTAGGCTAAAATAGGTAATATTCCCATAAGTTTCGGGATCCCAGGAAATACGAAAGTCACGCCAACTCTGAAACCAACACAGTTAAGAGAGTAATGGAGATATATAACCATTTGTAATATTATATAGGTGAACGGTGTTGTTTAAGGTTTCAAAAATCGCTCGTTCCGTGGCAAAATTAAACTGCCATTATATCGTTCGATGCCCAATTTTTGTTTGTTGTCAGAAAAATATTATTGTACTAGTTTTATTTTGTATCATGGCCAGAAAAAGACAAATACGCAATTGTGGAAGCCGTTCTGCAGTCTTTTGTTCGTTATAGACTCTATCAAACCTAGTATGGACTAAACAGTAATTTGTTCTTACTAAAATTGCAGTTTCACCTCCAAAGAAAAAAGAAATGTGATTAAAGTACGATTATTGATAAACACTACTTAAAAGAAGAAACATTTACTTTTACCTACTAATTGTGTAAACTGGCGAATAATCCGAGTGATATTCCTAAAAAACTGACTCCATAAGGCGTTTTTAATGACCAATAAAATTCCAATATTCTAAATTATATTGAACGTAAGGTGTAAAAACATAGTTCATATACTATTAATGGGTTTCCGACATAAAGAGGCTATTAAAAAGGGGAAAAAACCGAAACTAATAAATCGGATACCCAGGATTCAGGTTTTGTGATAACATATCAATCTGGTAACAGAATAAATAATATTAAAATTATAGTATGTATTAACAACTAGATTTATATCTTGGTAAATAGCGGTGTTATATTATTTTGAATATATTTATTAATAAAAGGCTCCCAATCCACCGAGTTTCCATTCATTTTCGTAGAGCACCGCAGCTGCCCAAAACACTGCGCTATAAACACTGCGCTATAAACACTGCGCTATAAACACTGCGCTAAAAACACTGCGCTAAAACACTGAGCTAAAAACACTGCGCTATAAACACTGCGCTATAAACACTGCGCTATAAACAGACTATAGAAGTTACCCACATACCTTTATCTTTCTTTTCAAATGCATGACTTGTAAGAATAGTAAATATTGCTATTAATAGAAGGATTTGAAACATTTCAAAAGAGGCAAAGTAAACGTTTCAAACAAATGTAACAGGTGTACCATTAGTATAACTTCAGTCAACTATCCAACCAGAACTCATTGTCAAATGCATCTACCACTACGCCAACATCCTTTCCTGTTGACATTCAAGTTGAAATTGAAATTGAGTCGAACCCACGGCTTCAAATCTTTGTGGATTCAGGGACCGCTCCTCTAACCACTAGGCTAAAGCTTCCGCAAATACTTTATGCTAGTTAGAACATAATTTTGTTTTCTTCTTCTCCTTTTAAACTTTATTTGGTGGCAAAATGTTGTGTATTTTCGAAGAATCTAATAGATGCAACAATTGGTTTACTCTCACTATTTATTTCTTAATCATTCATTTCCCCAATACAATTGACGTAGCAACAAAGGTTATAAAAATAATATTTCTATTATGCTTGGATAACAATGTTGGCAACATCGTACACAATTTGGAATTTTGAGCGGTCGACACTAAACACCTAAAAATTCTAGGCTAAAAAGATCGAAACTATGTATATACATGCTTACACCAGCAGTGACGATTTAGCGTTCCGACCCGGGTCGGCCCGGATGATTGAATGGGTTATGAAACTGGAAAATGTATCCACCTTAGTTTTTATGATAAAAGTAATTGTTCAGCTGGAAAGAATGTTGAAGGAAAGACAATACTTTTAAATATACGTTTTACCTATAATTTCTTGGCTCGGAAGGTCTGGGCCCGTGAATATCCCCTGCTTAAATTGATTTTTTTTTGAATATAAAGTTTGAGTGCCCCTTAAGAAAGAACGCTCTCCAGGATAGTAGGTTCAGTGTTAAGAAGTACTCAGTACTCCGTCCGCAATCATACTTCCGCCGCAGCGTGGAGTAAAAAAAAATCTATACGAATTTAAACCCTTATAAGAAATTTTATTTTTTTCCGAACGATCAGGAATGATTTCCACGCTGCGGCTGAAGGATCTCCGCAATCATCCATTCCATTGTACAGCACATTATGTTAATTTAGGACTAATATAATAACTAATATATCTCAAATAACTGACTAACCTTATAAGAATCATATTCATTGAATTGTTTACGGTATATCACAATGTCGTTTAATCCTCTACGTTCACTATTTTCTGAGCGATAGCGTTCAGCTTCAGCCGCTTGTTCTGGTTGTAGCACACCAAGATTCCAAAACACATCGGTGCCGTTTCGTTTTTGAAGAATCTGAAGTGAGATCATTTGCTTTGTGTTTATTGCACTTAGTAGGCAGATTAAGAAAGCACGAAGAAACTGTGAATATTGTCATCTGTTGAAACATTTGAAATTTGTATCATATCCAGAAAAAGACTAATACGCAATTAATACATATTACTTTTACAATTCCGTCGATATTTATAGAGATAATAAGCGCTACAATACTTAAACTACAAGCACTGCTACAGTCCATAACTCAAAGAAGACTGCAATGCGCGGTGGTATACGTAGGCTTCCGCAATTGCGTATTAGTCTTTTTCTGGATATGATACAAAATAAAACTAAAACACAATATTTTTCTGACAACAAACAAAAAATTGCGCTTCAAACCATATAAGGGCTTTCCAATTTTGTTACAGAACGAGCGGTTTTACAAACCTTACAAAACACCGCGCACTGCAGTTTTCTTTTAGTTATGGACTATAAGGATAATAAGCGTTACAAAACCCAAACTACAAGCACTGCTAGTAGTTGTTGCAAATGTGTATCTATAATTTGGCGAAAGTCACTCTCGCCTGAACAGAACACACATGCAAGACTGCCATCCAACTACGCACAGAGCTATTCGTTTTGGTTTTGATAAATACCGTAGTATGTGTTCCTAAAACAGTTGTACAAGAAAGAAACCTACCTCAATTGCCCTAGCCACTTCTCTAATAGTAATATGATTATGAACTTGACGAATAGAAAATTCCTTTTGCACCGTTTTCGCTCCAATAAGAGCGTGTAAAGTGCGGTCTGTTATAGGCATAGGAGAAGCAAAACTGCCATAATAAATGGATTCTTCCTTATAGATCGTCGAATAGGGAAGTATTTTAGTTATTACCTGTAAACCCTGGAGTTATACGGCAACATTTCAAATAAGTAAACGTTTAGATTTTTTTAAATACTGGTAAAGAGTTTAAGAATAAGCTTCGGCAATTTTTAGATTTGAATAATATTTCAGAACTTTTAAGGTATTATAAACACTAACTAAGAATGTTATAATATTTTACTTCTAGATTTGTTTGTTTCATATTCGCATCCAATGTTTTTCAAAGGAGGTTAGCAATATACAGCAATGACCTCATTCCTCCCCGAAAGTAAACAGACTAATTTTAAATCATTATTAATATAGTGTGATCATACTTTTCATTTAATGGTACTTTCGGAAAAATAATTATAATATAATTACTAATATTATTATTATAGACTCTAGCAGGCCCAATATTGTGAACTCACTTCATCATCAAAAATTCCGACGTTAATACTAGTGAATCTCAGAAATACACTGCATTTACGACAAAGTGTCACCAGTTCGTCTCTCGAAATCCCAATAGCTAACTCGGATAGAATAAACATAGATCTGTAAATTAAAATAGAAGACATATAGTGATAAACAAAGCACACAACATACAACATGAATGGTTCCTGGTGAAGAATAATTCCGTTTCGCCCACAACAATTTAGACTAAAGGAAAATTTAGGCCTTGCGTTCAGAACGTGAATACAAGTCACTAACTGCGTACAGGATAATGTTCCATATTGGTGTTGCCGATATTGTTCAACTTTGTATTCATTTCACTGCAGGAATCTATATTATAATAGGAAAGGAACGATATGGAGTACCGGAACAAGTGAGTAGTTTCATTTAAATATCTGGAGATCAAAAGTCTCTGATTTTACAAAAATTGTTCAAGATGAATATGTGCGAGAAATAGAAGGTCGCAAGAAGGGTTGGGAAAAGGCCGGACCTTTTTTTTCTCAAATTTTCGGACCCGGCCTGGACCGGCCCGTGAAATCCCCAGCCCTGGAATAATACATTTGAAAAGTAAATACAATAACTTAGAAGGATGGAGGAGAGTTTTCTCTGTTCAACTGATTGTGAGATTTTTGCAACCGCCTTCAAAAGCTTTTTATTTTTTCTGTGAATCCCTTTTTGGACCTAATTGAAAATATAATTCCACTGGTTGATAAAAGATAGGCCTATAAAATAGAGAAAACTCTTTTTTTATAATATACAATAGTTATAAGATTTGATTATTTGCTCCAAAAAGAGAGTAAATTCCTGCCACTTTGAAACATTTCATATTCCTATTTCAGATAATCGGCGCCTTTATGAACGCTGCATGGTGTACCATGCTGGCTTTGACAATCCTGTTGACGCTGAATAGATTCACAATTATCATATTCGCATTCAGAAGCAAAGAAATATTCTCTAATTTTATGACTAATGTGAGTAGACACTTGCCTGGAACTAAGATGATTAGCAATTCCCAATTTTTCAAAGGTTAATTTTGCACCACTGTGCCGAAAGTAAGACCGGCGCGATGCTGTCTAGGTTTTGAAAAGACAATAGTTCTTAGCAGTGGCTAAGAATTTACGAAATTCAAATGCTTCGGATTCTTTCGAAATTGTTTGGCTACTTTTTTAGCTCAATTACGACGACATTACATTTCCTAAAATGCATAAATAATTAGAATTTTTATATTTTCAATTGCAATATTAATAGTCTTTGTAGGTCTACCTCGGTCTGTGTTGGCTGTTTTTCGGTTGTATTGTAGCTGCTAACCTTTCCCCGCTAAGTCGGTTTTACTATGTGGTACCGTTGTATACATGGCATTATCAGGTATGGAGTGAACAACTCTCCGAACAGCGTTGAATAGTTTCGAGTTGTGTATATAACTCAGTCTTTTGTTTGATTGGGCTAGCTGTTATGTATCATATGGCTTTCTTATGGTACAGCCACAAGCTAGCGTTTCAGTAAACCTGCTCTATTAGTTCGGAAAGTAAATAAAATAAAGATTTAATAAGATTATAAGTTTGAAAGTGTCATTGTGATTGTAAATTATATAAAGGTATACATTTTGAGAACCTACTACGTTTCGCACCTAGGTCTAGACGTGGTAGTTTCGATCAATGCGGGGCTCGTCAGTAGACGACATTGATCAAAATAAAAAAAATAAAACTAATTTATGAGTTGATGAAGTGTGTTATTAGGGAAAATAAAAAAAAAACGAAAGAAAGAAAAGAAAAAAGTATAAATTCAGTCTGGATACCCTCTATCTCATCCTATTCGTACAATGAGTGCTCAATTGTCGGTTGCAGAAGTTGTTGTTGCCATAGTTGCGTATGGGACTATATTTGCCTATATTTATTTAGTAAGTTAAGTTGAAAATATCATGTGGTTCATGCAAGTACCAATAGGTTTGGTATTGAATTTCCAGTGAATTCAGTCCAGGGAATTTCATATTGCAACTGTATACAATCTCGTCTCATTAAAAAGTTATAAGAAGAAAAGTAAAGACATTTACAATCAGTAAAATACTATAAAGTTTTAAAAGTATGTTTATTTGTTTTACAAAACACGAGATCACAAATTTTCGAAGTGAAGAAGTGAGACGAGGGAACCATAGGAAGTGGACTTTATAGCACAGCACCAAGGGAGTGGAAGCGGCGAATCAAAACAAATTTGCAAAAATTCATTATGGTTATTTGATATTTTCAGAAAGCAGCAATTCTCAGCAAGAAAGAAGTCTACCTCACGATACAGGTAAGCATTTCAGAAAAAAAGGAATTCAAATGTTTCTGATTCCTTTACTAACAAATTTATATGTTCTAACTAAAATCGTTTTACTTCATAAGTTTACAATCGAAACATACTCTTCATTACTTATTTTAGGTGCTAGCTATGGGCGCCTTCCACCTAATCGGATTCCTCATCTGGGAGTACTGGTTCCTTCCGGACACCGTAATTGCAACATTTTTCGCTCATTTTGTTTGGATGCTGTGGAACTCGATGAATCCAATACTACACTTGACGATTAGCCCGTAAGTTGATCAAAAACAGAAAGTTATGATAATTTCTTTATTTTGTTCAAAACACAGAACTAGTTTTAAATATAGTCTATCTCAAGACATAGGTTTCCTGCGCGGTATAACGAGCGGTTCGCAGTGAAACAAATGTAAAATCGGTGCATTTTCTCCAAAATTACATTCATTTTTTATAACACTCTGCCCCGCTCGTGATAACCTAGAAACCTATTTCTTGAGATTCACTATACTAATTGTTATCTTGTTAGGTATTTTCTTGAATTAAAAATCAAAGAGTAAAACGATAGCACAATAACAAAACCATAGTAACCTGCTATTACGTTACTTTAATCAAATGTTTCTGAAGAATATAAGTTTAATACATATGCTTAGTTATTAATAACAAGTTCTTATGTCCTCGGCTTTTCAAAACCAAAAAAAAAAGATAGCAAGATATTAGTAATCTACAATTCAGTTACCATTGCTAAATGTTGAAAAGATTAAAATTTAATTGCGTCCTCTTATTGTTAGTTAATAATAATAACTTCTTTTTACAGCCGAATTCGAAACAACGCCCTAGTTGTCCTCAAAATCAGAAAGTTTTCTTCGACGGAGGTCTCAATTCTGGCGAAAGGAGTTACAAGAAAAGTATCGACAATTGCTGC
>JAQGAV010003711.1:0-11822 GCA_034691345.1 Phasmarhabditis papillosa | reverse complement strand
TTTGATAAGAATAGCTGGAAAAACAAAATAAAACAGCGATAAATAGGAACAATTGGCTCCTGTGGGACTTTGACACCTTCGAAGATCGAAAAACTTTGTTGCCGGGGAAAAATGAAATAGAAAAGTTTAAAAGTATAAAAAAAGTATAGTCAAATAGTTCGGCCACCGCAACGGGCTTCTTCCACAACTATCGGGTGCAATGGCCAGGATACCAGATCGGCCAGAGAGGGACAAATTGTTAGCGCAAAAGGCAGTAATGCGCCGAACAGTTATATATTATGTTATGTTATGTTATATCGGAATAGAAAAGTTTGTCACTAGCCAAATAAGTTGCTGAATAGGGTATGAGAATTGTATCGTATATTCAAACTATAGTTATTTCCAGAAATGAGACCGTAGTTGCGCGGTACTGTAAACTTGAAGGCGGGTTTGATAAAAACGAAGAGCCGTTCTTTTTATATTTACGTATAGTTCTACCCCAATTCTACTACGGGATAGCAGTATAAAAGTACAATGGATAAAATTTGACAAGATTAATATTTGGTATTTGAGTATTGAAGACGAATGTTACAGACAAACTCGTTAGGATATAAAGAAAAGCTAATTAAAAGGTCAGTTGCCTAGAATACATTGTATTAATGTGTTCTAAGTAAGTTCTAGACATCCCAAGGGAAATTATTAAAGCGAACTATGGTAAGTAGATAAAAAGTTAATTGGATTTTACTAACAAGAATACAAGTGAAGCAATTATAAACTAAGCAACATTGTCTGCTGCTATTGAGCTGGGTTTTTTGCGCAGTATTCTGCGGAGTAGCGGCGTTGTTTAAAAATAAATGGGAAATACGAAGTTTCCTATTCGAGCTACATTCATTTTGATATAAAACTGTTTCTCTCCATTTATAGGCGCAGAAAATCAGGCTCTTTATAAATACTACAATACTAATCTGTTTGTAATTGGCTATTAACTTTATGGAACAAATATGACTGCGCTATCACCATAACAAAAGCTGTAGAAGTTAAGTGCGTTGATCTTTGAACATGTCGTTTTTAGCAGACCATTTAGCCGATCTGGCAGGGCCGGTCTGGGCTTGGGCCTTGGGAAAAGTTGGGGGGTCGGGCCCGCCTTAGGCCCGGGAGGGGCCGGACCCACTATGTTGGTAAAAAAGCAAAAGTAATGCTTCCTAGATAATCGAAAACTGAGACAAGTGAGTACTGAAGAAAAAACTCTTGCTTGAAGTTTTTATATAATTGTAATTTAGTAGTTACGTTTCAGAAATAACACTGAACATATTAATCATATATAACTTTGATTTAACTAAAAAGTTGTAAAATTAACCTCATTTAATATAAAAATGTTAAAAAACTGAAAATGTTTTCTAATTTATATATCCACCCACTTACGCAATGTGTACTCACAGGTTACTCAACGTAAACATTGTGAAATCCCAAGATACAAACAGTTTTGTAATGTTTAATATGACATCATGTTTTAACAAGAGAAAATACATTACCGAAATGGTATTATGCTCCAGTACCGACCCGTAAATTTATATTCATTTTCATTTATACTTTACATTTTTTATTTATTTATTCATTTATAATACAACGTTCATTTATAATACAACATAAGACACAATACAATATGATTAACGACACTAGATGATGTTCATATTTATAACAAAATATTAAGACAGATGAATTGTCCCACAACTTTGGAGCCGACTGTATTAACTTGCAAAAATAGGGGTTTTTCAACTGTTGCTGGATATTAATATAATAATAAATTGTATTGATAAGTTATGCAATTAAACAACTCGTGTTATAGGTTATGGACGATAAGGTACAGAATGATATAACCGCAAATCTAACCAAGAAGGAGGAGGCCGATTCCTTCATGAATTTCCTAGAAATTAAGGTAAAACTTGAACTTGATTAAAATTAATTGATTCTAAGTGACTTTTAGTACAGGAAAAAATAGAAATTTTTAACTGTTGCTATGAAAACGAATTTACCAAAATATGTTTAGATAAAAAAAGAGACTAATAAGAAAGAGAACATTCTGAAGCATTATGCCGAATTTGCCGCCTTTGTAGCGCAGAATTCAATGCTAGCTGTCAACGACGCCTATAATGAATACCTCAAATATCTAATAGAGGAAGAAGTAGGTTACTATGAATAACTTATTTCTTTTTTTCAAGTTGATTTCAGATTAAAGAGCTAATTTTTCTGATTTTAATGACGTTTTTCGTTTTTTATTTAGTTTCCTAATTAGCGAGTTATGTTATGATTAAATATAAAATTGCATTTCCATTCATTTTCGCATATTTTCGAAATTGCACATCTGCAATTTCTCGCGCTGATGACGTCATCAACACAATGCCGCGACAAAAATGGTCATAACTCGGCTAAAACGTAATATTTTTCCAATGTATAAGGATAGATTTCCTAGTAACCGTAAGCGCTCCCTATTGAAACACGAAATAAAAAATAATTATGTTTGGGACACAAATTATGGCCGAAAATGTGGTTTCACGCCGCACCGCTCTTCGAATTGGAAAATTAGCAAATATTCGTTTGGAATCAAATTCAGCAGTACAATTTCATATATAAAAAATGTTTCTTGTATGGAAAAGTCAATTTTTTCTGCCGAATTTGTGAAGAAAACTGATATGGTCGAATTACTGAAGGATAGGCAATTAAACCCCCTCTATGTCCTTTTAATGGACATTACAAATTATATAGTAACTTTCTTTGATGCTCTAAACAAAGCTTGTTGTACTAAAATATTATTTATACCTTCATTCAATACGAGGACTAAATACGAGATGGCGAAGTTCGAGATTGCTTAATCCAGTTCAACATGATGTTTTATGTAATGCAGCTCGTGTTTATTCTATCCATCCATATTACAGGATAGAAAAGAAAACTCTTGCGACTCGCCAATTCTGGCTGAACTGGAACGATATGCCCACGCTTATGAAGAACAGGTGAGAGAAATGGTTATAGTCGAATTCAAAACGAATAATGGAGTGTAGAAAATAATTTTCAAGCCAAAACTGCTTGT
Organism: Phasmarhabditis papillosa; assembly: GCA_034691345.1. Lineage (NCBI taxonomy): Eukaryota > Metazoa > Nematoda > Chromadorea > Rhabditida > Rhabditidae > Pellioditis > Pellioditis papillosa. Next base: position 8,758 of record JAQGAV010003711.1, on the reverse strand, counting down.
TTCTTTTGCGCTTTTCTTGTAAATAATTTTCTACACTCCATTATTCGTTTTGAATTCGACTATACTTCGAAAGAAAACTGTTGTATACAGTATACTAATTTTATAGATTACAATTTGTATTCTTTTCGTAGTCAGGACATTTGCTTCATAGTAATTAACAATTATATAAATACCAATTTTAGCAATAATTAATGATCAAAAAATATTGATTATAAGAAAACATCTCTACCCAATTCGTTTTCAGAGTAAATTGCTGATATCAGCAAGGGAAACAAGACGAAGCGAGCAGAAGACCGTAGATGAGATCAACAAAATGATAAATGATCTCAAAGAAAGCGATTTCTGTGGAAGTTTTCTGGAGGAAATTCAGGTTAGCGATAATAAATGGACAACTAAGGGAGTGTTTTTACTTTAAAAAATAATGTTTGTATTATTAAAAATTTATTTGTTATATCTATAAGACACTATACAATGTTTTAGTATCTACAAGTTGTCAGTGTTCGTACTTCGGCTAAAAACAGATCCAAGAAAATAGTATTGGCGAACTGGAAAGAAGACCTTAAATGGTTACTGGAAAAGCCAGTGAAGAAAGCGAAAACGTTTCTTAATTAGTGTTAACTTGTGTTTAACTACTTTTTTAAACTTTTAAATTAATTGACTGTTTACTTATAGTAAATTATCGAATTTGTCCACTTTTATTATTTTCAAAGAATTGAAAGGTTAATTTAAGGGGAAAACAGTGTACACTAAGTCTAAAACAGAACAACAAACGTAGTATTGTATATAATAGTTAGCAATAACACGTATCGCATCAAATGCCAATCCAATCTTGTGCTCGAGATATTGGTATACTTAAAATCTATTGCTCATTCAGAATATTGGGTCACTATCTTTTTCGAACTTAAGTAGTGTTCATAAGAAAATGAAAAAGTATTTTAATGAGCGTCATCTTGTGTTCAAATATCCTTCATTGACGGTTATTTACCATTTTAAAGAATACAAGATTGCTTGAATATTATTAATATTAAAGGTTATTTTAAGTATAAATGAAGGTTCTTCATTTCAGAACAGATATCAGAGTTTGCCTGAAAGTTTTGCAACATCCGTATCGTAGGATGCCGGCGCAGTGTAGTCTAGGTTTTGAAACAGACTATATATCAAAATATAAAGCTTTTCTTAACTTTAATAGAGAGAGAAAAGCTTTACTGGAATTGCTGTCTCCTACTGATCTTAAGTCTTATATAGTTGTCTGTCTCTAAGCAGTAAATTTAATTAATTTAAAGTGAATAACAAAATGAAATAGAGTAAAATAAGGAATTTAATTATGATTCAGTGCGTAAGTAATCAAATATTCGTTGTAATAAAATACTGTTTAGTAATAAAAGCTAAATCTTTATAGTTTAACAGTCACATACATAATTACAAAAGTATTCGCAATTCGGAGTAATCTAAACAATTTAGGTATATAAAACTGATATTAAACACGAAATAGTTCCACTCAAAACTTTAGTTTAATGTTACTATAGTTACATTCAAAAGTAATGAGGCCGTGTATGCTGCGTATTACCTCATTTTTAACACTGGCCTTGCTGGCATTCTACGCGCTCGGTCCGGGAACGTCTATAAACTTTTTATAGCGTCTTTAAATCCAAAAATGTATAGAAGGTGGCGGACACAGTTCCACTCATAACTTTAGTTTAATGTTACTATAATTCATATTATAACTTTAATAGGAATAAACTCTTCTTTCTATTCATTTTCTGATCTTTTAGATTTTTTTAAAATGTTTCCTATTCAGAGCTAAAAAGAAGTTGAAGTTTCGGTGTTCCGGTGTTGCAGTCCGGCCACAAGCTCATAGTTTGAATCTACTGTAATAGTGTAACTAAAAAGATACTTAACAGTTTCGCATACCGTGAAGAAAAGAAACACATGCAAAAACTTATCATTTATACAATTTTATATTAAAAAGAGACATATTGGTATGAAATGGTCGGCAGAACGCAATAAAGTTTGCTGATTCAATAGAAAAGCAAATTCTTTTATTTAGAAAGATTTCAAAATTATAACGGCCAAAAGTAATCGAATATGATTGAAAAGAGGAATGCATATATTTTTTGTAATAAACATGAATTAAGTTATTATTTTACGATTGTAAGATAATAAACAGTTAGCTTTACAGTCGAAAACATCATTATGTTCCGATTCAAATATAAAAAGTCTATGCTGCGTATTTCGTCATTTTCAACACTGCTCCTGCTGGCATTCTACGCGCGATATATCAACAGATTGCAAACTTGCTTTCGCTCTGCTTTACTAAGACAAAATATTGCAAAACTCCTGCTTACTAACACGGCCTCATTACTTTTGAATGCGACTATACCGTAACAAAACTTTCCGTTCAAAAGCTTCATGCCTTTCAAGCATTCAACAACAAACTAAAGCTCATTATAAAAAAGGAACTGAATTGGTTTTTAAGTCCTCGGAATAAGGGTACCGGTAATTCGATTCGAAATTAGAAGCTTACTCTTAAAAGAAGATTTCACAAGTAAGCAAACACAACTTACAAAAGTTTAATTAAACTTCATCTAATACTAAGAAGGCCGATAGAAAAATCTTTTAAACATTGGCCAATGACGATAAATTTGATAAGAATAGCTGGAAAAACAAAATAAAACAGCGATAAATAGGAACAATTGGCTCCTGTGGGACTTTGACACCATCGAAGATCGAAAATCTTTGTTGCCGGAAAAAAATTAAATAGAAAAGTTTTAAAGTATAAAAAAGTATAGTCAAATAAATTATGTTATATATTATGTTATGTTATGTTATATCGGAATAGAAAAGGCTTTGTCACTAGCCAAATAAGATGTTGAGTAGGATATGAGCATTGTATCGTATGTTCAAACTATAGTTATTTCCTGAAATAAGACCGTACTGGCGCGATACTGTAAAATTGAAGGCGGGTTTGATAAAAGCGGAGCGCCGTTTTTTTATATATTTATGTATAGTTCGATGCCAATTCTATGACGGGATTGCAGTACAAAAGTCAATGGATTTTGAGAAAATCGACCAATCTTACATTCGTTATGTATTGCTATAGTCCGATTCAAGAATAATAATAATAATAATAATAGAGTGTTAAAAAGACTATCGTTGAGAATGGCCATAAAGGTATTCGATAACCTAAAATATACCCAAAATGTCCTTAAAATACGTAAGTAACACTCCATTATTTCACCTGAATCAGACTATATCATTAGACACACCGCTCCTGTGGCCGTATCCACGAACATTCGGGGAGCTCCCTACCTTTCCGCGGGGAAGACAAAATCCCCGCTTGTTCCTTTTTTGAGCCTTTGCCTTCCCTGTCAGAGTCAGGAAAGGGTAGGAAGCTCCCCGAATTGTTCGTGGATACGACCACAGATTTCGGAAGATTTGAGTGCCGCAAAATTTGAATGGCGTAATATTTGTTGTTTTAGTTTTGAAGACGAATGTTGCAGACAAACTCGTTAGGATATAAAAAAAGCTAATTAAAAGGTCAGTTGCCTAGAATGCATTGTATTAATGTGTTCTAAGTAAGTTTTAGACATCCCAAGGGAAATTATTAAAGCGAATTATGGTAACTGGCCAAATAGTTCATGAAATTTTACTAATATGAATGCAATTGAATCAATTTGAAACTGACTAATAAAGTCTGTAGTACACGGCTCGCCGCGCCCTAACGCAGCGATGCAGAGCAAAATCGGAGTGCGAAAACTTGGTTCACGATTCCTGTATTTATATAACATTCAAGTTATGTTTATTTTGGTACCATTCCATAGCCCGTAGTCTGATATAGGGAAATGAGTTTTTTTGGGAAAAATTGGTTCAGTCCTTTCAGAGAACAATTATCTTTAAGTTTTAAAAAGGGGCACATTCCTTTGACCCACTGCGGCCGTTGGCGACCCGTGAGTAAGAGCTCGGTTTGTAGCACAGTATCATACGGAGCATCGGTGTTATAAAAATGGAGTCTTTTATTTGAAATACATTCATTTTGATTTAACTCCTTTTCTCTCCATTATAAGGCGCAGAAAACCAAGCTCTTTATAAATACAATAATACTAATCTGTTTGTAATTTGTTAATAACTTTATAGAACAAAAATGACTGCGATATCACCATAACAAAAGCGTTGGAAGTGTAATAAGTTTATATATTAAACAATAGTATTTAGATATCAACATTGTTCAAAGACTGAAACAATTGAGTATTGAAGAAAAAACTGGTGTTGGAAGTTTTTATGTAATTGTAATTTAGTAGTTATGTTTCAGAAATAACACTAAACATATTGATTATATATAACTTTGATTTAACTAAAAACTAATAAAATTAAACTTATTTAATACAAATATGTTAAAAGACTGAAAATGTTTTCTAATTTATATATCCTCCCACTTACGCAATGTGTACTCACAGGTTACTTACTCAACGTAAACATTGTGAAATCCCAAGATACAAACAGTTTTGTAATGTTTAATATGACATCATGTTTTATCAAGCGAAAATACAGTACCGAAAAGGTTCACGCTCCAGTACCGACCCATAAACACCAATTGAACGTTTAGTGGCTTCAATACCCTGGTAATACCGGCCAGGACGAATGCAATGTGCCACCTCAGAACATACCGCCAAACACCACGGATTATCAAGGAGGTCAGGGTATCGGAGCAACTGGCTCTCTCTGCTATTTAAAATTTACTTAAAATCAGTGACGTATCCGTTTACCGAACAGCTCTATCTTGAGAGTTTATAGTAAGTACAGGTATAATCCAACCCAAATAATATAAACTATATATATAGTCTATCTCAAGACCTAGGTTTCCAGCGCAGAATTACGATCGGGGCGCAGTGTTATAAAAAATGAATGTAAAATTGGTTGCATGGTTAGGTTTCTTTTTGCCCGCTCCGAAGAGGGGCTTCCAAAAATTAGTGGTCCTATTTAGCAGCCATAGGCTATTCACCTAGGAACCTGTCAGTGATGCCCTACACTTGCATATTGAACTAAAAAGTCCGCAAGCGAAACTGTTTTGTACAAAATAAAATTGTTTATTGGAAAGACCCCTTATGGTGCAGCGTACATAAATTAGAAAATGACATAGGGTTAGAGAGTTATTATATAAGAGAGAACGCAGACAAGGTAAGAAAAGAATGGTACAGCCGGTTATACGTTGGGTCAGGCTTTAGCTTGGCAAGGGTTGGGTCCGGCTCAATAACGGATGTTCAGAATCTAACAATCTGACTAACCGAGTAGACCAGGTTCTGTATTGGTTCGTTTTCTTAAAAAAAAGTGAGGCTACTGAAAATAGGAAGCAGTTCAGTTATTTTTTTCAGCTTCAGATACCACCCTTCTCACTTACCTTCTACGACTGAGACATTCTCGATTACTCTGAAGAAAAGTATTTAGATAAAAAAAACAGTGTAAAAAAATAAACGAGAATAAATCAGAATATTGCGAAACAGTCACACTCAAAACAAATGATTGCGTTTGAATTTAAATAAGTCAAACTCCTTTAAAGAAGATTATATCAGTTTATTGAATATTATGCGTCACGCCAACTTTTGATAAACTGAGCAGGACCCAAAGTTAATCACTTTTCGATAAAGCTAATTTGTTGCCTGGTGGGGCTGTTTATTTAACAATTTACTTACATGTTTACATTGATCATCAGATGGGCCCAGCCTTCATTGTTTTTTCAAAAGACATAAAAATATAACAAATTTGAAATTCGTACCAGTTAGCAAGTAAATTGAAAAAATTTTCCTAATCAAATGATAGCTAACGCAGCTGAGCATCAACTGGCGTTTGAAAAATGGCGTTTTCGCGCCTTTTTACTGCTTTGGCGCCTTGTGAAACAGTGTTTACTTGTTTGTGCAATTTCGCAAAGATTTATTAGCTTTTTTGAGAGTATTTTTGTTTTTTCTTAGTTCATAAAATATTTTCTGATTATTATTTTAGGTTGATTAAAATGACAAACCGTGGTAATCTTTTGCCGGAAAGCTTTATGGATACGTAAGTTGTGCAACTGCAAATAAATTATCCTTAATAATAAATAAAATAAAGAGACTGCTTTTATTTATTAGATAATTTCCAATGTAATGTGATCATTTTCAGTGAAAGAAGCATCGACTTCTTGGATCCGAATACTCTTCATGATAGAGTTCTTGTTGTTGAAGATAAGAAGTTCTTTGTTAACTCTATGGTAGGCCGTATTTTGTATATGACAATAAAGTAAACATGAAATTCCAAAGAATTTTACGTTAATAATTATAATATCGTCTTCGTCAGAATGTTGTTATTTGATTTAGTCCGTTTCAAAACCTAGAATACATTGCGCCGGCTTCATACAAAGCGCGATGTTGCAAAAGTTGCCTTCAAATTCGCTAGAAAATGCCTTCCCGCTCTCCAGGCGAAAGAACTTTTGACGGCAAATTTTACATTACCGCGCATCGTACGAGCACGGCGCAATGTAGTCTAGGTTTTGAAACAGACTATATGTTATATCATATAACTTATATGTACTTTCATTACAAGCACATTTTCAGCACCTCTCTCAATTTTCCGAATTCTTCAATGGCCTTTTCAATGCCAATTTTGTAGAAAAGAACGAAAATGAAATTAAATTGGAGGAGGTGAAAGCGGAGGATTTTAACAATTTTCTACATGCATTGTGTCCAAAGTTTGCAGTTACTGGTTAGTTGAATAATTGTAAACTATTAATTTATTAGTCTGAAACTAGTCACTTGTTTTGCTTAAAAATAGTAGTGAAATCATGTTTTACCATAGTTCTCGTCAAACATTTTACGTATAGCTTGATTGGTCGTAATACAAGAATGAATTTTATGTAGGAATATTAGGAATTCCGGATGCGCAAAATGTGGTTAGATTAAGCCTTCATTAAGGTAGTTTTTTTTGCAGAAAAATAATTTCTAAAAAAAGTTATTGAGACTTGGTTCAGTCAAGTTGCAGATTTTCGTAGATACTCTTTCTTCATATTAGTCCAGACCAAAAGAAGCTATTTTTGAAAATGATAGTTAGATGGCTAACTTTTATGTTATTTCAGGAAAATACATAGTTTTACCAATGTCTAGTGCAAATGTAGTGTTATTCCATTTGATATATATACAATAGAATATTTTTTATTTAACTGATAATAAGTTTAAAAATCTTATTTCTCATTTATGAGCAGAATTATTTGCCAGCGTCTTATGTTTCTGCTTCTGTTACTATTCAAATAACATAATGTTCTTATTTATTAAATTATTTATTCTTAATATTCAAAAAAACAAGCTAAAACATATTTATTCTAATCTTACTTTAGATATAAGTCTACCGGGTCTGATGCAGTTATCCTGTCGGTTCTTAAGTCCCACTGTTTGGGTTCAATGCATTTCTTACCTGAAGAGAGACGGAAATTTGAACATATTTATCCCCAGAACTCTCCTTGAATTGTCAGAAGGAAGTGATTCCATCGAAATAAAGGTAGTCTCACAAAATTACCGGATACCTCGAAAATAGAAGTAAAGTCAGTTGTAGAATATTACAAAGTATAAAAGAGAAAAGAGAAGGGTGTATATAATGAATAAAAGGTTTCGCCCATGATTGCCGACCTTTCATCAGTTGGTTGGTTGTTCTACAGGTTTGGGTGTTGCATTTTAGTTGGTTAATTATTATGTTTGTAAATAGAAAATTTCATCAGGGCAACCCTGTAATAAACAAAATAAAAAGTAAACGGTTTTGTTAATATACTATTAATCTAATTGTTTTTCCTCGAAACTTATGAAGAAATATATATAACAGTGTCATGTATAACTTATTAATAATTCTTTTAGATGTTAATGGAAAATCATCTCATTTCAAAGACGCCAATGGACGCGTGTCTACCATTTAAAGTAATTGTGGATCGTTTGAAGCTATCTGTTGAGTATAACTTGGATAAGTTGAAGGTATAGTCGAATTCAAAAGTGAAAGACCCATGTCTCACCGGAGATGCTAAGCGGGCCGATCCGGATATTTCGGAATTTCCACGGGCTGAGGAATTTTATAAATCACTACCATATTTTCCTATCCGACAGGACCGGGCCAATTTTGAAAACCCCGTTTCACCGTACTTGACCCTTCGAAGTTTACTAAATACAAGACCTTTTTCTTAAAAATACGCCAATGATACGGTATATTTACTCTTAAAAACATTATGAATGGATCAACATAGTTTTTTTTAAATCAATCACCATTTACAGAGAAAACTCGAAGAATATCTTTTTGATGGAATGTATGCTTATCGCTATAAAGTTGAAGAATTGTTGTATGTGTCCGAGAAGTATGGGTTTATCAACTTAAAGGTAGGTAATATAATTATTTGTTTAATAATAAATTTTAATATTAGGTTTTGATACATATATATTTACAGCAAACACTGGAAAAACTTCTAGTCAAAAGATTGGTTTCTGGGCGATTCAATAAATTTTTTATTGAGGCGTTGAGAAACATTTTGCACTTCAACCTGCCATCTCTGAAGGTTTGTAAATTTATTATTAATTTTAAATATTAGGGTATGGAACTGCAATAACGGGTTTTAGTAGAAGACGCATATGCCTGCGGCGGCGCCAGATAGGCGACATTAGGTCAGATTCCTGGTTATTGTCATCAATCTTGACGGCATGACTTGTTAAATAAAACCAAAAGTTTAGTTGTAATATAGGCAATATTATATGCTTTATAT
>JAQGAV010003710.1:0-11823 GCA_034691345.1 Phasmarhabditis papillosa | reverse complement strand
TATAGAATGAATGTACTCTCTCTACCCGATGAAATGTTGGCTTCTGTGTTGAAGTACACCAGATTCGAGAATTTGACTGAATTTCGCAAAGTATCCTCAAAAATTGATTCAGTTGCTCGAAGATATGGTTTGGATAAATGGAAAACATATGGTTTAGAGTTAGTTGAAATAGTTTATAGACTTAATTTAAAGGAACAAAGACATGGGGTTTCAGCAATTGGCTTAATTGTTATTTTAATCATAAAAACAGTGAAACTAGGAATTTTTGCATAAACTAAAATTACTTTAAAAAACAGTTCCAATAAAGGTATAAAGATTATTTTTGTGGAAGATTTAGTGTTAATTAAATATAAGTAGTTGCATCTTTCGTGAATGAGTTTGTAATTAAACTGTTTTCCGCTCGCAATTCAGTCCTTTTGATATAATTAATTATAATCAAACATATTGAGTTTCAGCCAAGTTATGCCCTATAAACTATTCCACGGTCCACATTTTCCTGAATTTTTCTCAAATACTACGAAGTTACATAAAAAATGAAGAACCGTCGCTAGGTCCCTTTAATTATACAAAAGAACTATAATTTTCTGTTCCGTTGAAGGAAGATATACCCTTGCAAGCAATACACGGATGTATTGCTTGCAAGGGTATACGGTCAGTTTTGTAAAAGAGCGCGGATACTAAGGGGTAATAGACAGAAACCCAAACGGATTAGCACTCCAGCGCAACATTCGCAGTCCTTTACCTGCAAGCAATTAGTCCGTCGACTATAGCATACATCGGGACCCGGGACTCTAGTATGGCGTAGAACAACGATTGAACACTTTTGCGAAAATACAATTTTTATAAGGCAATTAATACTAATTGATATAATTCAATGTCTAAATCTCAATAAAATATTGATGTCTGCCTTCCTTTGATCTCGATTATACATACAAACTAGCTTATCATTCTAGAATTCGCTATTCCACAACAGGCTTATCGGCGAATGTTGTTGGAAAAGACCTGAAAATTAGAAAGGGATTTATACAGTCTCGTTCTGCGGACCTTCTCGAAGTTCTAAAGCATTACTTTTCTAAAGTAAGTAGGCTACTGTAATATATATGATTGAAAACAAATCTACTTCAGATAAGAGATGTTAAAGATTTGTACATAGAAAAAGACGACAATGATGAAAACACGCCAATTTCAAATGAAGTGGGAGAGTTTCTTTTAGGAAGAAGTTGCAAGTGAGTATAATACAGTGGAATACACATTCTAAATATATGTTTTCTACTCTGTTTCAACCTATTTATATTCAGATTATTCATTGCTTGATTGACTAAATATGCTAGGTTTTAGAACCTATAAATTTGATTAAAACTCCAACATGCAACATTTATCTGTTATAACTACTTTTCAGAAGATAAAACACAATTACTTGCAGGAACATAACGAGATTGACTATTGTTGGATGGGATATATCTATTAATTTCAACACTATGAGAAACATAATGACTAAACTGAAGCTGGAGAACCTTACCATAAGATCTTCATTCAGTGAATTTGAGTTTTCTGATGCGGTATGATTAGATAAACTAAGTAAAAACTAAATAAGATTAATTTCAGGTGATCGAAGGAATTCCATTTAAACGTCTTTTATTGAGAAATAAAATTGGAGACTGCATGAAACTAAGTCTTCCTTATCTGACTAGGCTTTGTGCATTAAAAATACCCAGACAATTAAGATGCGAAATAAAGAATTCAACAGTAACAGATCTTGAAGAATTTTTTAAGGTAAGCAAGAGTAGATTTATTTGTATTTTCTCATTTTACACTTCTGTAGAATATAAAAGAAACAAATATAAGTGTAATGTATTTCTTTATTGTAGAAGTGGACGAAAGATATGATGAGCTCCGTTGAATATTGGACAATTAGGATGCCAGTCGATAAAACCGAACGAGATTTTTCGAAACTAAAGTGTTTTGAAGATTGTAAAGTTACCAAATTGAATTTTGTAAATTATAGTTTGTACAGTATTGAATCGAAGATTAATAAGAGTAATTGATTACGCAATAAATACGAAATGTTATGTTTTTCTAAACAAAAACAAGTTTTCTCTATGAAATGCTCTTGTAGGGTTACCCATGGACTTCAGCTTATTGGTTTCGAACCAGGTGCTACATATATTATCTATTTAACGCATATTAAAACAATATATTATTAATGCAATAATACAAATTATATTGTTGTGCTTTATTTTCCGGCAATTGAAGGACTGCCATCATGACGAGTCCCACAACGACAGTAACCGCTGCGCACCAGCAATGCGCCATCACATTGACGTAAAAATAACTTGTGTTGCGTCACTTGCAATAATGTAAGTGCCCTATGTAAAGTTGTCCTAGTCAGTTAGCATATGTCATGTATGGCCTACATTCATTTTATCTCTTTATATTACATTCTGTTATTGTATACCCTGTAAAAAAGTGTGTGTATTCATTTCACGAAACCCGAGATCACAGATATTTCAAGCGAGGAAGTGAAACGTGGAGTGGGGCTTCATACACCGCACCTAGGGAGTGGAGGCGCGAAACATAACTACAACGCAATAATTCTTCTTTATGTATTGTACATGAACTATATAATTACTCTTTTGTTTATGTATTGGTTTGGATCTTTCGCGGTTTTGTTTTAGCAAGGCCTTGGATTCTAGAACCTTGGCAGCTATAGTTCCTTGGGAAATTAGGGCACTGTTGTATTGGATTATACGAATCTGAATTACTTGGTGCTGTCAACATCAATTAAACCACTATACTTCGTTAACATAAGTGAAGTTCATATAAAATAAAAATAAAAACATCTTTAATCAAAGAGTAAAAGAAACAGTTTCAACCTAAACGAGTTAAAAATAAACAATAACATTTAAAATCTGTTGGAACCCGACTATTCTAGTGGAAAGATATGATGATCACGGTAGAAAAGTGGGATATTATCATTTTGAAGGCAAATAAAGTAGAAAATGCGATAAACCCAAACTATCGAAACTTAAATGTTTTAATGGGTGATACCCAAACACAAGGAGGCGTCGATTGTGAATTTGAAAACCCCAACAAATAAGAAATAATTGGTGATTAGTGTTTTTTCGTAACTTCTATTAAGCAATAAATACGTCGTGTTGCTTCTTTGACCTAGTGGTTAGAGGAGCGGTCTTTGAATCCGTGAGGATGTGAAGTTCTGGGTTCGACTCCCCGTAGCTGTAGAAGGTTGGAAAACCAGCAGCTCATTTATCCCACGTCTCGTGCCCGTGAAGACTGAAAGTTAAACCGAAACCCCGCTCAGAAGAAATCTCGAGATAATGGGTGACGTGTGCGATTATAGGACAAAAAATCACTTTTAACTTTTAATAAATAATAATAATAACGTCTTGTGAAATAAGTATTTTTGCTCTTAACCTGCTGTTTTATAAGGGCTATCGCAGTTTCACTGACTTCAACCTTTTTATCTCATATTAATGTCTATATTAGTTACATATTAAACATATTTATTACACAATATCTTTTTAACCACCAGCAATATGTTTGGTACTTTTAACCAATAGTTCCAAGAAAACGTATTTCTCATTTTTTTGTGTTAATTTAGCCATAACTCATACAACCTTAAACGTTTTTCAATACTTAAGAAAGATTTGAAAAGAGCAGGTTCTGGGCTGTATTTTCTTTTTTGATCGATCAAAAATGTGTTCGTAACGAAATTTAACATTAGACCAACTAGTCTTTTTTTCAAAACTGTAGTTGAATTAATGTCTATTTTCTATAGAATAGCCTAAAATTTTTGCAGATTAGAAGCCGGAAAATGTAGTCTTTGAAAATATGTCTCAAGAAAAAAATGAAACGGTCTCACAGCCAAGGCCCAGCCCCCATAGTGGACAGCCCTGCTGATGAGTCTAAGACACCTCATAATTTTTCCGTAAGCTGCTCCTATGACCGTAGTATAGAAACGACCGGGTGTGTGCCCGGGCAGTTTTTGGCTGCCCGAGCAGTTGAGAATTGATGCCCGGGCAGGCTAGAAACTACCCGGGCACCCACCCGAGCGTTTCTGTACTACGGCAACTGCTCTTTGTAATTCAAATCTTGAAAAAGTTCAAGTCTCATTGAGTTATGACCAAAGTGACACAAAACAGTCGGAAAATGTCATTCTCTTGGAACTATTCGCTATGAGTTCCATAATTTTAAACAAAAATAAAAGTAGATAATTCAAGTTGGCTTATTTTAAACATGAATCTGATTGTCCTCCATTTTCTGCTATGCCATGGTTGCTACTTTCCGTTGTAGATTTCAGCATTTGATCCATTCTGAAAAGTATTGATCAGAGAAAAGTATTAGTTTTATGGATCAGCCGTATTCACCAATGTCGACAAGGGACACTGATTCCCGGCGAGAACAAAACTCGTTTCCGTAACATAGCCTTACAGAAACGAGAACGATATTTACCCTCGAGAAGTGTCTTTCCCGTGGCATCAACATGTGTATACATCAATGAGCTGAGAGAAACGACGGCCTACTTGGACCAAAGACGCTGCCGGCCTCATGAAAAATTATTATTTTGCACGGTCGGCGGCTTCCGACCTTGCGAAGTCTTGGCCTCACCTCGTGCTTGGAGTATGCGTGTTTCTCAGTAGGAAGTTTGATCCATGGTATAGAGGTATTCTGAATTGGACAAGTTGAAAATATTTAGGGTCTGGGTACATATTTCTTGATTCTTTAAGAAAGACATCAAAGATGAGAGTACAAAGAGACTTCAGAATGCAGTAGTATAGTACCGAGGGACCGAGGATTCTATTTTGGAAGGATTCCAATATTCGGCATCTAGCTTATGAGGCAAACTTTCTGACCATTTGCAAATTCATTAGTCAAAATTATCTGATACAATAATCCATCCAGATAAGGAAGATGGACTTCCGGACACTCGTACTAGCCCGGTGTGTCCGTATTCATTTTAGGCCTTATACTTATATTGCAAACCTGCTCGTAATGGACGGTATTTCTTCTCGAGGTGAGACACCGTATAACAATCACTAGTAGCAAAATAGAACAAACTACAATTAACACAATCGATAACAACGTTATATGTCGCTCGCTTGAGCCCTGAAAAGTAAGGATTTGCGAATTAAATACCTGGCTGTTCTTGGAGGAATCGGGAAAATCTTCGAACAATTTTAGTGTTTAATGGAGCCACCGGGCGCTACCGAAAAACAGGCTCACATGAAAAATAATGAAAAATAGTACCTGTGTTCTGAACCCAACTAACGATCTTTATAGTATACTGTTAACCAACCGTTACTGCAGCCTTATTTGTACTTGTTGTTATTGTTGTTGATACTCGACTACTATGTGTTGATTTCTTGCAAACGTGAGTAGAAAATCTCCAATCGCACGAAATGGCACAAAAATTATGTGCGCGCCACCAAAACAACTAAAAAAAATGAACATATATACTCAACAATTATCTACAGCTGTCGAACGCTTTGGGAACCAGCGGTTTTTTTTATTTCACGGTTCGTCCAACCTACGACAAACCCACTCCACCGATCTTCTATTCATTTTTATATAACACCGCGGCGGCTCCTTGTGATTGCGGCGCCAGACTCTCGTAAGCTAGTCAAATTTACTACACAAAAGCTGTAAAAAGGGAAAATTTCGAAACTATTGCGCTGGAATCCTATATCCCTTAACGGCCTTTATTACTCACTGCTGTGCAATTCCTATCGATGGTGTCATTCTTCCCTTCGTTAGTTCTCCAGTTACTGTAATCATTCTGAAGAATGTTTATATTAGCGAAACTTCTCAAATTCGATCAATTTTCAATTTTAATTTCCTAATCAACTAAATCGAACTGAACACATATCAGTTAAATTTAATTCCTGTTAAGTTCTCAGGTCAGTTCTACCAACCTAGCTCAGATGCATCGACTGACTATATTATTGTTCAAGACGCAATTGTTGACATTGGCCCAGCACATTTACGAAGTTCGATTCAAGAAAAAGAAGTCATGTCTTTTGCATTTTTTATAAGAAAGTCGCGTATTTAGCCAACATTTAAAGGAAACTTGTTGGGAACTGGGCCCTTATATTTTTTAACGCGGCCTCTATATTTTCGAAATGGACTAGACAACAGTCTCCCTGTAAAGCTTACCTTAGAACCATCCGTGTACGAATAGCTCCCGTCTATCCTGCGCAGCCCAAAGAGTATTAGAGATGAAAACCACCCACTCCGGATTTTATTCCATGCATTATCTGCTGCATCTAAAACCCTTAGTTATAACGCAAGTGGGAAACTTCTAGAAAAGAAGGCCGTCAAAACGGATCAAATTTTCCATTTTCAGGGAGTTCTGCAAATGGTAACTGAACTACCAACCGCGAATAAATTGGGACTCTTCCTTGCTATGAATCGAGGCCAAGTGGGCACCCATAGCATTGCAGTGCCTTTCAGCTTCTGTGAAGTTCATATCTGGGTCTGGGTATCCATACTTGATCTGAAACTTGTTTACACTCCCATATTAAATGTGACTCCAGTGTGTATTTCACGGGATATTTGACATCTCAAGTTAGATTACGGTAGCATTTCACTTGTTGTTTTTAGAGGCACCAAATATTTTGCGAAATACTTATTGAATATCGAATATTGAGTTGTAATTAGTTTAACAAGCTCTTTTCAATACTCAGTTTCATGAATGCTTTTTTTATACAAATACTGTAACTGATTTTACAAGTTAAACAGTTTAGGAAAGTACCTTTTATGTGCAGAAACTATATTTTGAATCAGTATAATGAGTAGTCAAATATCTCTCCAAAATAAGTAAAATGGGTCCATTATTGACCTATTTTGTTGTGGACCCGTCGGTAAATTCAAATCATTTTGAATTTTCCATTTGTTTTTAAAACGCCGTCGGGGTTGTGAACACTACTTTAGGTAGTGCCCGTTGATATTCTTTTTTATTATTAAAAAAGTTTCTAATAAAACTCTGAAACATCAGATTCGTACTCCGGCCCACCTTCCCCAAACCGACACGTAAAAACTTAGGCCTCGGTCCGGGCCGGTTCGTTTTAACATTTTTGTTGACTCCGGTCCGCCAAGTTTCTACACTTGAGCTTACATAGTACCACGAATTTGTCGGAGCAAAGAATTGCCATTCATAACAGTAAGAAAGCTGTACTGAAAACAGACTGCAGATTCCAAAGGCAACCAACATACAGGGTTTCTAAATGTAAGATTACAAACTGGTATCGTCTGTATCAAGAACTACTTCTAGAGCAGTATTATTTATATCAGCGGCGTTATAGAAAAGTTTGGAAAATTGTTAGATTTCATTCAAAAGTGCATTCAACTTAATCTAACACCGCTTCTGCCCCTAGGATACTGGGCTGATATCCTAGCTCCTGATACAGACTATAGAGTACATCAAAAATTAGTTTTTGGAAAAAACGCAGTTGTGCAACACCGCCTGAATACGTGTGTAAAAAACCATCAATTGAAAGAGAGTTTAAGATGACATGAGCACATTTTATTGTCACATGGCATCTATGAATGTTTGCATAGATGAATGAAACTTGCTTGATGTTGCAATTCTTCTATAAAAAGATCAAAAGCTATTAAATTCTGTATTTTATCTGTAAAAACCCAACCCAGTAATAATATAAGTGGTGGACCCGCCAAAAATTGTATCAAATCGTTTACAGAACAATCAACGCCGCCAAGCAGCATGTTAAATCTGTTTGTTGGCCAACTAGCCTGTAAAGAAGGTAGAATTTATAAAGTCTGTATACAAACCTACGAGGAAGGCGCACCATTAAAAGTGTTTCGCACTGCGCACTATCACACAGTGGTGTCTGAATCGTAAGTTTGAAGACAGACTATTAAAGTTTCTATAGAAGATAGCAACTTAACAAGAAAGCTACAGAACTAGTTGGCAGAATCGGTGTTACGTGGCCACGAATTGTAAGAAGTGAACCAAACGTATGGAAGAAAATGGTTGCCCAGCGCTGAAGGAGAAAAACCTATCTTATGATAAGAGCGCTACTGGAAAACAAATATTATTATAATTATATTATTAACAAGAAACTAATCCAACCAAAATTTATCAAACAAAAACACATTTAAACTTGAGAGATTTTGTTGGTTTTTCAATACCGTGCACTCCACAAGCAGACGGGATGTCTCTACTGAAGTGGTTTAGCCCTGCTTCTAAAGGAAAAATATTTCCTGAAAAACAAAATTCTTCTCTGGCACAGTCGCAATCTACTCTCCTAGCTCTCTTCAACAACACGGACAGGGTAGGTCGAAAGTCTTTATTTTCAAACTAAAATTTAAATATAATGGTATAGGACAGTAGAACAGGTGACTATCACAGATTAGAACATTCCAAAACGGAACTGTTTTGAAGGCGATTAGGTTCAAAATAGTTCTGTTTTCGACAGTTCTGATCTCTGATAGTCCCAAAGGACAATAGTATAAAGTTTTCTTTTGAATATTACTGTATCATTCATAAAATTTGCAACAGAAAGTTTGTTTGCAAGCTTGCGGCAAAAAAATAAAAACGACAATTCGTTCACCTTATAACTATCCTCATCTTTGTGAGCATAAACATTTCTCATCTTCTGCATTTCTACAATGTACTTTCTGTCTTCTTCGGGGGCTTCTATAATCCCCAAGTCCCAGACAAAATTTCGTTCTTCATCAATATAGATTAGCTGAAAACTGGTGCAAGTTATGTACATGCCAAGAATATGAATAGATTTCTTTATGTTTACTCAGGGCTAGATTAATATTAATATATTAATAATGTTACTTTTTAGACCATGCGCGTGACGATCTACAACTTTTCGGGGGGAGCAGGATATGACATCGGAAACTTCAATTCGCTTTTCGCAGATGAGTAGGTGCGTCGAGTATAACAGAAGAACCCCGGTCAACCTAGGTTGTAGAAAGTTGGGCAATTGTGAAAATCCAGAAACAGTTATTAATTAATTAATAAAGTCTCGATTGGCCTAGAAAAGGGCTAGTTTGAATCATATATAAGATAGCATACATTCAATTTCATTCGTTTTTGATGCAATATTGCAATGCAAAGTGGTTAAAAGTAGCAGGTTGTTATAACAAGACATGATCATTACAATTTACAATGGTAGTGCACCCAAAAAGTATAGCCGGCATCTACCAGGTCACAGTCCCCTTAACAGTCAATGTTTAAGAGGGCACTAGTTTTTAAGGGAATGTTTTCCCAATACATGAAATTTTACAACTTTCTCACCCACCTTAAACAGTTCGGCAATCTTCCTCAAAGGCAGTGCTACTTTTATGCCCATGAAGGTAACTGTAATCAATGACGGAGACACTTTTAAAAACTCCAAAAATGCGTCCGTTATGTTCGGACATCTGATATTGGAGCTGTTGGAATATATATTGATAGTATGTCTTGCAAAGCTAAGAAGCTAAAAATATTGTATTACTTCTTCAAAACGAATTCTTCGTCTGCAAAAGATCGATTAGTTTTGTTTGTTTCTCATCGCGCGCAATATTGGCTGCACCAGAGAAGTTAATTTTGTCTGGTCTGAGCCCAATTTGTAGGCTAAGTAAGCTTGGAACAGCATATTATCCCTGGTTTATACATGTCCGAAATAAATCGATTGTCAAACCGGCTCCAAGAATCAACTCTTAATTTAATGTTTGGTACATCTCACAACTGAAAAAGGTAGGGAACGATTGTTCAAAACCTTAAGTCGGCCGTGTCCAATTATTCGCTGCTGGTCACCACATCCAAATGAGGCACAATAATTTCCACATGATATTTTTCATAAATCACCTCAACACTTATCGATTGCGCACTTCTTTCATTAACAACACATCTAAAGTCATTAAACTTCCGCTGTCCCAGAAAATCTTCGACGTCCTTGGCAGCCAGGAGAATACAAGAGGTTGAGCCCTCCACTTCGAACTTTTCAAGAAAGCTGTAAACGATGTAAATATAGTCTGTACCAAACTAGGCAACAATGTTAAATAAAAATGCATGAAAAATTGATGAATCAGGAGCCTTTTCTTCCGAGCTACACTCTTATATCACCAAGCATAACCTATGCACCTAGTGTCTATGTAGTCGGCCAATTCTTTCAAAAGAGCTTCAGTAACCTCGACATTGATGAAGTATACTCGTCGTGGTGCGACTTTCTAAAAACATTCATGATGTTATGCTAAAACGTTTCCATCGGACTGCCTTTCACTAGTCAAGTCTCTTCTGGTCTCTATCTTGAACCTGCTTAAAAGGTTGATTCTGTCAAGAGATATGAGAATTTAACGGACCGGCAGGGGGCAAAAAATGTTAACCACTGGCCGGCCCGGTTTCTTTGGTTATAATATATTATTATTATCGACTTGCCAACCCCTACGGTTTGTAAGCTACCGCTCATCTTAGAACGCGTCAGCCAGGCTCCAGTTTGCCAAAGAGCGGGCTTTATGCTTTAGGTCAATTGGTTAATGTGTCGGAGAATGGTAGAGGAAAGTTATTTAAGTTTTCAAGATGATTAATCAGTAAAATAAGTAGTTCACACCGTTTATTATCAATCAGTAGAAGAAAACTCTTTTTTATCCATGGCTCGCCGCGCCCTATGGAAACGGGACAGAGGAAATTCAAGTGATCCCACTTTGATGCTCAATTCCTGGAAAGACCATAACTTAATCTGCACAACTGGGGTTTTTCAAATGATTTGGTTTAAGCTTTCAAGAGAAAAATGAAGTTTAAGTTAAAAATGTAATCACAGTCTTTGAATCCCTCTCCGTTGGCCAGCCTTGTATCCGGGTCTCTACATATTTCTCGCCGGATCCGGATCTATTCGAAATTTTCCAGATATTTACACGGACCCGGAACCGAACAAAGAACCACCCTGATCTGAATTGACTTGTTTCAGCCAAACCTTTTCTATATTCCTTTTCAACATTTCCAGTAGAGCGCCATTACAGTCTCCATTCTCTATGTTCATAACTACTTCGATTGGAGACTCATACTTTCCATCCAATAGTTTCTGCATCCGCAATCCAACGTCTGGTGATTCCCCGATATGCCAGTTGTTTTTACAAGTAAACACTCGAAGACTGAAAAACTCATAGTCAGGAAAGGAGGACACGGTTGGTAATTCAGTTATCGTTTGCGGAACTCCCAGAAAACGGAGAATTTGATCCGTTTTTGACGGCTTTGTTTTCTAGAAGTTCTCCATTTGCGTTATATCTAGGGTTTTAGACGCAGAAGCTAATGCGTAGAATCAGTGGGCGGTTTTCATCTCTAATACTCTTTGGGCTACGCAAGATAGACGGGAGCTATTCGTACACGGATGGTTCTAAGGTAAGCTTTAAAGGGAGACTGTTGTATAGTCAAATTCGAAAATATAGAGGCCGCCTTTAAAAATGTAAGGGCCCATTTCCCAACAAGTTTCCCCTAAATGCTGGCTAAATAAGCGACTTTCTTATAAAAAATGCAAAAGACATGGCTTCTTTTCACTTGAACCGAACTCCGTAAACGTTCTTGGCTAAGGTCAACTATTGCGTCTAGTCGATACATTTGAACTAGGTTGGTAGAACTGAGTTGAACAAAGTCTGAAAAACTCAGGAATATTCCGGATCGCTTGTTTATGTTTGATCATTTTTTCTACGTAAACTCCGCATCTATCAGTTTGACTTTGATGCTGAAAATTACACAAACCACAAAAACTCCAATCGCTTGTTATTCAATTAATTACACACCCTATTAAAATTCAAATAAATCCCAATGCAACGTTCACAAACAACAAGTCTAGGTTA